>APFE031238641.1:49781-72162 GCA_000404065.3 Pinus taeda
TATATTTCACAACAATTAATTTAGTGTAAGATAACATAACATAGTGTAACATGTACATTGTGCATAATTATAGCCTAATATAACTATATTTTTAAGACAGATTTTCAATGATAATGACATCATAATTCCAAGATTCATTTGTGGGCGAGTGGGAATGGGTACAATTGTCAGAGCAACAACTATATTTGACAAGTCCAAGAGTTAAGGAAATTTTAGTTAATTAATTAATTAATTGTTAGATATATTTATTTTTAATTCATATGTACCTAAATATATTTAATTGAATTTTTTTTTGAACTAAAAGCTATAATCTTAATAATTTAATTACCCTCTTTTTCTTTAATAATGAAAAAATTACTCCTTTTTCTAATACCAAAAAAAATATATAGAAATTATTTTACATTTATTTACTTTTTTGCATTAATTTAAATTACATATTAAAAAACATCACAATATTTTTAATTCAAAATTAATATATTAAAATATTTATTATTAATATTTTTTTTTTTATTATTATAGTTTTTATTTTTTTATTTTTTTTTTTTTAATATACTTTATAAAACCATATTTGGAATAATACATGTGTTGATGCAATAAAAATTTTGATTTTAAAAATTTAAAGAAAATTTGCATAGATTTTTTGTCACACTCATATTTGGATTGGATTTTATTTAAAAATAAATAAATAAATGAATAAACAAAAATACAAAAAACAATAAAAAGAATTAGAATTTGAAATTTTTTCCTCATATAATTAAATTTATTTATTTTTAATTTGATTAACTATGAAATTTAACATCTTATTGTTCATTGTATAGCTTTTCTATTACCTTTGATAACCAATAATACAAAAGTTCCATCACTCTGACCTAACAACAATTACAAGAAAATTAATATCTGACCTATATCTAACGTCTTATCTGACTTGTATACGTACCACCATTCCAGACTATTTTCTCCATGCTATTCCAGACTCACTGGTCTCCAGATTGTTCAGATCATAGATCTTGCCTTTTGTCCTTTAAGATCAATTGTTTTTGCCTTTGTATTGTATTTTCGTCCCAATTAAGTCCTAGCTGTAGCCAACACTTAATCAGGAACTATAATCGACGCGTAATTAGGAGTATAGTAATATCTGATATAGTAACTAGTTTACGATCAATTTACTATATTCATTATTAGTGATTATAAATTAATATATGATGTGGTAAATCTCCTATTCATTATTAGTGTTAGGAATAATAATATATTAGTACTATTATAATAATGAATAGGAATAAGACTAGTGCATATTCATGTGGTATTTTTTAATATAATGTAAAATTGAAATTAAGTAAAACGGTTAAGTTGATGTAAATTGTAAATATTCTATTTTTAGTAAATTATAATTGCAAGAGTAAATTCATTCCCATGTTTGAAATCACATAAAATATTTAAAATAGTTATTTAAACCATGCAAATTATAGTTTATGTTAGTTTGTTGAAGCATAAATTTCTGAAATATTGATAATTATTTTTAATGGTTGTTTTTTTAACAATTCTAATTTATTATTAAGCAATTACATTTCAGAATTTCAATCATAAAATTATAAAGACAATAGAGATCACATTGCACAAAGAGAATACAAGATTTATTTTGGGAAAACCCACTTGTGAGGAAAACCCAAGAGATACATCTAATGGTGCTAGTCAGCTATAAAATCAAAATAATCAACAAGCTATGATCAAACCTGGTCAAGCAACCACAAACCTAAGAGCACTATTCATCTAATTAGGTCAAGACCTCGATGTATTAAGGGACACTATCTCCTTTCGCTCATCAATTAATCTCATTGCCCAATATAACATAATTATGAGTGAATAAATCTCACATTTCAAAGTATAATAGATAAGAATTGCCCATATAACATAATTGTGAGTGAATAAATCTCACATTTCAAAGTATAATGAATAAGAATGTACCAGCATTAAAACCATCAACACGTTACATGAAGAAAAACGCTCCAAAAGTAAACCATTATTCATATGATGATGGGGCAAAGCATAATCCCATTGCCCATATAACATAATTGTGAGTGAATAAATCTCTCAGAATATAATGGATAAGAATGTACGAGCATTAAAACCATCTAACACGTTACATGAAGAAAAACACTGCAAAAGTCAACCATTGTTCATATGATGATTGATTGTGCAAAGTATTCATTATGGTTAAGGCTAAATTTATATGTGCAAATTACACCAAATTACGGAAAATTACACCAAATGCATACATCCCACCTAAGTCTTTGAAATACGACAATCTTAAAATATTTAAATTAGACCAAATAAAATGGTAGAATTTTTCCAAAATTTTTATAATCTAAATAATTTTAACTAAAAACAAAAGTTTATATATATTATTTTTATTTTATATCAACTTAAAATTATGATTAATTTTATTCATATTTTATATTTATTCATAAATTTATATAATAACTTATTATTTTCTTGATATTATTAGGTTTTTAGTTACATCAAATTTATAGTAGGGAGTAAAATTCTAAACACTCACTATTACCTTGATGTGTGGTTAGTCTCATATTTCAAGGTGGTTGTTAATCTATGTAATTGATTTCCAATAAGGTGAAATTACTCTAACACCCCGAGTCCAACACAACTACAAAATCAAACTCAAGCCACGACTCTCATACCATGTATTACTCACCATATAAAATTGCATAGAAGACATCTGCATGCATTATGCAGGGTGGTTGTTAGTCCATGTAATTGATTTCCAGTGAGGTGAACATGAAAATTACTCCAACACCCCCAGTCGAACACAACTACAAAATCAAACTCAAGTCAAGACTCTCATACCATGTATTACTCACCATATAAAAGTGCATAGAAGACATGGACATGACTTATGTAGCAATGGAGGAGGCTCAATATGGATTAAAAATAACAATGACAGCTAGGAAAATACAAATAAGGAAGCACTCAAAAAGACAAACTCTTTCAAATAGAATTACACAAGTGTCTTTTTTATTACTACAACTTTATTTTTATATGTCATATAAATTGTAATTCAACTCAATTCTATGATGTTGTTGTAGTATATATAATGGAATCCTCCAGCTCTGCAAAGGCATTATCTTATTTTCAATGACCTCTTTTTAGTCTCATTTTTACTGTTATTTGGAAACAAATTATATATAATTATATATATATATATATAAGTACTTATATTTATATATATATATATATAATATAATAACAACTAATTTGATAATAATAAAAAAAAAAAATTGTTATAAAATATTTGCTTAATAATTTTCATTATTTTTTGTTAAAAAATAATAAAATCTAGTGAAATTAAGGGTATTTCATTCATATATATATATATATGATATTTTACAAATTCAAGTTGGGATTCAAAACAATCTTAATGTGAAATAAATTTTACTCTATTGAATTTTTATATAATAAATTTTAAAGTAACATGGAGTCAATTCTTATTATTTCATAAGTGAATGCAATTAGTATTCTCATAGAATGTCTTACAAGCACTTACAAAAGTTAAACGTGATTTTATTTGGGAATAATTAGTGATGTATAATAATCATGTTTTTATTTACATGAAAAAATAATAATAATTTTTTGAGAAACAAAATATTTTTCTATAAGACAATTTGGCATTTAGCCATTTACCAAAGATGACTTTTCCAATTCACTATTAATCTAGACTCTAACTTAAGGAATGCATTTTTTTATTTTTTTTAAACATTATTAATTGCGGTATGATATAGTTTGAAGCCTTACAACACAAACAATCTAAATTCAAAACACTATACGACACAATTGTTGTTTGGAACTCGCAACAAGACTTATACCCTGTATTAATTACCATATAAAATAATATCATAAAGTTACCAGTAATTAATTTAATTATATTTAAACTAAGTAGCAAAGACTAGATACTATGTAGCACTTGTTATTACCATATTAAAAAAAAACTAAACTAGCAATTGCACCAGATGTTGCAAAGGAAACATCGTAAGGCATAAATTGTAGAAGCATTGTGACATATAAAGAATTATTGAAGAAAAAATGAGTAAACGAAATGCCTTTAAAAAGTAGAAGATAAAAATAAAACACTTTTGGGTCCATTATCAGTTGATAGAGGATATATATGTCCCAATTTTGAACAAAACCCAAATTCCCAAAAGCCTGATACTTGTTCAACTTTGGCTTGGCCTAGAATGGTTGTGTCATGTCATGTGTGAGTGTGTTCTGTATATACTAACTTGATGCTTCGAGGGTTGCATTTCACTAATAGATTTCAAAACTCCATGACGAGGCATGATTTTACACTCTAAACTACACAACATGAGATTCGAATGTGTTAAAGAAACTTTGCAGGAAGACCTACAATATGTATGAAATAGTCCATGATTTTCTGCACTTTATCCATGGAAAGAGCTAGTATGATTGGGTTCCTCCTAGCAAGTTCCTTGACATCATCTTCTGGGAGGCCAAAACTTGCCAAATGCTTCAATTTCTTTTCCAAAATTTCAAGCCCATTACTAAGCATTAAGATCTAAGATGTCCATTTGAAAACCTTGGATACATCAGTGTCTGATCCGAACAGGTTTCGAACATACTGGATGTTGGGGTACAAATTTTTCTCTAAATTTCTACCAAGCAATAGTAGATAGAGAATTTGAGATTTAAATTCATTAATGTTGGGCATCCTTATCTCAATTGTTGATTGTCGAATATTCAGTGAATCAGAAATCGAGATAAGCTTAGGGATTAATGATGCTGCAAGTTGCAATGTATCTAAAAAACATTGTTTATATGCCGATAAAGTGAGTGTCAAATTATAATTCACTAAGTAGTGTAGATAATGTGCCACATGACTTTGTTGTTTCCTTTTCCAAAGTTGGATTTTATAAACATCTAGTCTTAAACCATGACCTTAGCAAGCCTAGCTAGTCCGCCATAACCTTTAGAGATTTTGATATCTTTTATTTTTGTAAGCACTAGGTTATATTGAACTACATGTGTCGAAGTAAGCTTCTTGGTGTATTCACGAGTTGTGAAACTCAATTTTAAAAAGAAAATTGAATGAACTTTTGGGAGCGGATTGGGTCAAGCCAGTGAGTTAGCAACCTAGAAATAATCCCTAAAGCCACCCAGAGGTGAGTATGTAAACATCTATAAGTAACAAGTGTAAGAAAACAATAAATGAAGAACATAGTAATTTAGTTTATGATTTAAGAAATGGTTGCTACATTGTGTATACAAACCCTTAAGAGACAAAGATTACTCATAACCCATTAAAACTATTTAATGAGCTAACCAAAACCAGATATATTGCGATAAATAAAGTGACAATATCTACAAAATATAATCCATTTCACTAAGTTTAGATAATTTAGAGACTAAATATATATTGCAACATGTCTAATTAATCTAAAATAAATAGGCATACAAGTCCCAACATGATTACATAAAATATATATGACACAATCACAAAAGTGGGAGCCATGAATTAGAGTCCTGAAAACTATTACAACTCCTTCTAAGAAAAGACACTAGTGTTTCATTATATCTAGGCAAGTTAGTTGTAGTGATATGTAGAGCTTATTGGAAGAACAAAAAAAAATATCATATCATAACTCAGTACATTAAGAAAACAAATGTATAATGGTCCCCGCCTGATACTTGTTCAACTTTGGCTTAGCTTGGACTGACTACGTCATGACCTACGCGAATGTATTTTGTATATACTAACTCGATGCTTCGAGGGTTGCATTGCACTGATAGATTTCAAAACTTTGTGATGAGGCTTGATTCTACACTCCAAACTACACAACATGAGCTTAGAATGTGTTAAAAGAAACTTTGTAGGAAGCCCTACAGTATGTATGAAATAGTCCATGATTTTCTGGACTTTATCCATGGAAAGAGCCAGTATGATTGGGTTCCTCCTAGAAATCTCTTTAACATCATCTTCAGGGAGGCCAAAACTTTCCAAATGCTTCAATTTATTTTCCAAAATTTCAGAGATCATTATTTGAAAACCCTGGATACATCAGTGTCTGATCCGAACAGGTTTTGAAGATACTAGATGTTGGGGTACAAAGTTTTCTCTAAATTGTTGCTAAGCAATAGTAGATAGAAATTTGAGATCCAAAGCCATTAATGTTCCTACAAGTTGCAATGTATCTAAAAAACATCATTTATATGTCGATAAAGTGAGTGCCAAATTGCAGCGCACTAAGTAGTGCAGATAATGTGCCACATGATTTTGTAGTTGGCCTTTCAAAAGTTGGATTTTATAACTAGCTAGTCTTAAACCATGATCCTCGCAAGCCAAGCCTCTGTAAGTTACAAGTATAAGAAAAAAAGAAACAAAAAATATAGTAATTTAGTTCATGATTTAAGAAATGAATACGACATTGTGTATACAAACTCTTAAGAGACAAATATTACTTAGAACTAGTGAAATCATAAACCAAGAATACTCTTTAATGAGCTAACCAAAACCAGATATATTGTGATAGGTAAAGTGACAAAATCTACCAAATATATTCCATGTCGAACAAGGTATCCATTTCACCAAGTTCAAATAATTTATAGACAAAATAAATATATTGCAACATGTCTAATTAATCTAAAAGAAATAGTTTCGGAAAACTATTACAACTCCTTCTAAGAAAAGACACTGAAGTTTCATTATATCTAAGCAAGTTAACTGCAATGATATGCAGAGCTTCTTGGAAGAACAAAGAAAAAAATTAAGTAACATACCATAACTCAGTACATTAAGAAAACAACTGCATATTGGTCCCCGCCTGATACTTGTTCAACTTTGGCTTGGCCTGGACTAACTGTGTCATGGCCTGCATGAATGTCTTTTCTATATACTAACTCGATGCTTCGAGGGTTGCATTGAACAAATAGATTTCAAAAATTTGTGACGAGGCTTGATTCTACATTCCAAACTACAAAACATCATATTATAATGTGTTAAAAGAAACTTTGCAGGAAGCCCTACAGTGTGTGTCAAATAGTCCATGATTTTTTGCATGTCATCCATGGAAAGAGCCAGTATGATTGGGTTCCTCCTAGAAAGCTCCTTGGCATCATCTTCTAGGAAAGCTCCTTGAAATGCTTCAATTTCTTTTCCAAAATTTCAAAGATGCCCATTTGAAAACCCTGGATACATCAGTGTCTGATCCAAATAGGTTCCGAATATTCTAGATGTTGGGGTACAGAGTTTTCTCTATATTGTTGCCAAGCAATAATAGATAGAGAATTCGAGATCGAAAGCCATTAATGTTGTTGCAAGTTGCAATGTATTAAAAAACATCGTTTATATGTTTCCATAAGGAATGCTAAGTCATTAAGATTTCGATAATAAGTGGCCTTTGGAGTAATTTGAGATTATTTTTCAAGCATTACAGGTTCCTCTACCAATCGACCAGTCTTGTCAATATCTCCAATGTCTTCTAGCATGTCTACAAGCATCAATACCTTTTTCTTGCACATTCAATAGTAATTCAATAGATCGTTGTTTAAGAGGTGGCTTCTAATCCATGTTGATCTATGGAGTGCCCAATAAAAGAAGAATGATGGATACTTTCCCTCATTATACTTTAGACTTCATTAGAAAACTAAATACATTGCAAAGGTAAAATTCATTTTCCAACTAGTTCTAATATTCTTGGGCATGAGTTGTTTCGTGATCAAATTATTAAGACTTGTAATAGCTCACCTTGTGGAAACGTAGAGGTTCTATTGAAGTAGAAATTTTTCACTGCTTCACTTTTACTTAAATTAGCAATGACAGATTTGTCAAATTTCTTTGATTCTGTTAAAAATAAAAATTTTAGATCCTAGAAATTTTGGAGGGAAAAAATATTGCCAAGTTCTTTCAGCTTTCTCCATGATAGACGCTTCTAGGGTTGCATTTCACTAATATATTTCCAAACTCTGTGACGAGGCTCGATTCTACACTCTTAACTACACAACATGAGCTTAGAATGTGTTATAAAGTACCTAGATGTTATTAAGAAGGACGTGGAGTACAAAGCCCAAGTGGCCATTGAGGTAACGAAGGTTTTAAATAAGATCCTGACTCAAGAGCTTGACCTTAGGGGGTTCAAAGAGAAAACCTGGTTAATGAGATGGCATTGTTTCTGGGGCATATGCACCCTGAAGGTTGCAGAAATATATAGATAATGTGGAATTCAAATGACAAATCAGCAGTTATGGTATGAAAGAATAATTGAAGTCACTCAAGAGAAATTATGGGTCCCCCGACATATCATAAACCATTATAAGCAGTGGCTCTAGTTCAAGGTGACAATAAATAGGTGGTATATCCAACCTATCATGGAAGAGGTTAGCCCTCTCCCTTTCATACTAAATGAGAAGGCATTGAAGGAAGAAGTCAAAATCTGGATTGGTATTAAAACCATGGTCAGATCTCAAGGACCTGTGTTCTTGTCTCCAAAGAAGACGCTACAACTGACATATGAGGGTGAGTTTTATGAGGTACTCATAGCAAGAGCCCATCTCTTTTCCATAGCAAACAAAGGGTGCATACACTCATCTACAGATACTGTAAAGTAGCTCTAGCCATATTTTGAATATTGCTACAGGGGCTTATGCTTCTTCTCATGATGCTAGCTAATAAAGAATCACACTTGAAACCCGACAGAAAGACGAAGATCAAATTCCTGACATTCAATCTGAGCAAGAATGGACAAGGATTGAACCTGATGAGGTTACATGTAGCACAATGCCAAGAGTGAATATGACAACATGTATATAAACAATGAAGACCTAAAAACAATTATTCGACGAATAGTAAGAACAAAAAAGAGAACCCAACTAGTATATATAGTTCGCTTGGGAAGAAACCCCACTATGAAACATGAACCTGGGAACAAAAACTCCATAAATGAGCAGTATGCTTAGGAAAATAAAATAATAAAATGGTAATAGTGAAAACCATAATAGACTAGATCGAGAGTGGATACTTGTATATGGATTTCGAGTAGTGGTGTAACCCGTTGCAAACGAGGCCAAGAAGTGAACGCTACCGCAACTATAACCACTGTGACTGAGGGTTTGAATCTAAATATAAAAGAACAAAAAATAAAGACATATAAACCCTCAGCTAAATGGTCTCAAATAACTTACTAGACAACCCTGATAAAATTTTCACCTTGCTTGTAGAATTTCAATCTATGGAATACCATGGTGGAGGTGTCGAATGAGACATTTCCTAGACATGAAACCACTCTCTAGTAGCGACAAGCAAGAAATTGGCTAAACAAGAATGCAAATGGGACCAAACATCAAGAAGAGGGAGAGGACGACGATATTCTGAAACGCAAGTCATGGACATCTTCTACCATGGGATCCAACACCATCTCGCAATTATGTTGGTTCAAGAAGAAGATTAAGTTTTGACTATTCTTCATCCAAGAAGGTTTTAGGGTTTCTAAGGTTTATTGATCCCAGAAGAAAGTACAATTGCCAGTATTGGGGATCTGACACCTTCACTAAATCGAATTGCAGGGAAAGAGTTGGGATTTGGAGGAGGGGAGTCGAATTGCAGGGAAAGAGTAGGGTTGGCATAGGGCATCGTCTTGCTATTCATATGATTTCAAGATGTGTATTGTTTCAGTTATAACTAGAATTTTGATCAACGGTGGAAAATATTTTAATCGTCTAACATGAGATGAGACAGATCATAATAAGACAGGTAAGACAAGAGGGGAGTTGATTTCAGAGGGGAATGCCCTATAGCATAATTATAAATATGTAGAAACCTTTATCTATACCTTTTATAAAGTAGGCATGAGGTGTCGTCTAACTTTTCATATTTGCCTTTCGTAATACGATAATGTATGAAATATTAAGTTTCAACATAAACACCGTGAACCTTGACTTTTCCATGTTTATCTGTATATTTTTTAAAATGAATTATATATAAAAATTACAATTACAATGAAATTAAATATTAAAATAATAAATTAAGATATTTTTGTTAATAAATAATTTTTTAAAATATGTATTCTATTTATTAAATTTAAATTTATAAATCTCTGTATATATTATATTTTCCTAAAAAAAATCTATTATAATTTTGTAGATAAGTATGTTTATTTCATAATAGACTTTCTAAAATTTTGATTTAATTATTAGTAATTAATAGATAGATGGTGGTCATTTCACCTCCATGGAATATGTTGGAATACTTATAGTAGTATACACATATCAAATGTTAAGATTTATCCCCAAGTTAGTTATGTTTTTTTAATTAATTTATCTTAAATTAACTAATTAGACAAACTTCCATGTAAACTTTGACATGTGTTATGTTGGGTATATGGTATTGGCTACTATATTATAACAAAAGTTATTTACAAGTTAATAATTTCCATAATAAAATGGAGGTGAATATTCATGTTTAAGAATATTGTATACTCATATATTAATTTTTTTTTATATAATAATAATAATAATAATAATTTATAATAAAGTTATAAGTGAGTTATTTTTATGATTTTTTTTTAATTTGGATAATGTGAGATGCATTTTGAGATACTTGTTTTGATGTGAATAATATTTAATTTATGTGCAATCTAACTTATAGATGAAATGGCCTTTTTCACCTAAATCCGAAAATACTTACACACATCTCCCTGCAAGTTGCACTATCCGCATATAGGCCTCCATACCAAACCCTTAATCCATCATATCTCAGACTCTTCCCACTATTTTATTCACTCATATATCAAATCGCCGCCACTTTGGAATTGTAGCCTAAGGAAATCAGTGAATTCGAAGGCAACACTACTAGTTTGTAGCTTAGTTGGAAAAAATGGTTTCTCTCTGTAGGTCTCCAATTCCTTGTTTTGTTTCAAACACCTTGGAATTCAGATTCCGACTTAGTAAATATTTGTTTGCAAGGACACCAATCATTCTTGCTCCTTTGATACATACCCATTCTTAGTTTTACATTCAATCAACAAATTCCCATTGCATTTAGCCATCAATAATGTCTGGCTAATGTTACCATTTAACCAAACTACATACTCATAATGCCTCTCTCTGTATTATAGCAATTTAACGGAACAAGATACCAAGCCTGGGCCCTACACTTGACATAACATTCGAGTAATAACATAATTTTTTACTCTCAACGTTAATAGTATCGTATCCATGTTAACTCGCCCCATCCACATGTTTCAGTCTCGAATGTTACATTTGAGGAATCACAAAATTCCAACTCTCCATGTTAACATTGTGTCGCATTCACATTAGCTCGTGACATCCACATTTTTTAGTGTCATATGTCTCTTTAAAGTAAATTTGTCTTGTCGAAACAATCCAAATCAATAATTTAACTTTTGCCAAAAGAAGAATCCTTAGTTTCACAGAACTCAATACACATCAACCTACTGATCATGTCAATTCCTACCAGTTTCGGGTGTGTCCAAGCCATTATGATGTTATTCAATTTTCAACATGGTATTTGACACTATTTCCAAGCGACCATGATCTTATTCAATTTACAACCTAGAATAAAGGCATGGAATATTTTGTTGGAAAGGAAGAAGAGATAAAATACAAATTTCACACAAAACACACTAGTTGTGATTCTTCTGTTGATCACACAAAACTTGATACTTACAATGAACTCAGTGAAGGGTATTGAACATTTTCCAACTAGCGAATTGCCTAAAACATCTTGACATGCAATCACACACTAAAAGTCATCTATCACTTAAGTCGACTTGACTCAACACTCCAACACTCAACCCTCAACACTTAGTTCAATGACTCTCTAATTTTATCCGACTCCTCATGCAGGATTAATTACAATTTCTAACACTACCCCTTAATTATGATCGTATGACTCAACATAACTCAAACATGACTCAACTATGTCTTATAGGCTTACAATCGATATTGACTCAATTATCACTCAAACATGCCTGCTGGTCTATGTCTCAACTAGGCTTAAAATGACTCAAGACTTTCATAATTTTGCATTTTCTTTTTCTCTTCTTCCAAATTTTATATCCTTGAAATGTCTTCATTCTCTCTTGCGCTTTCTTGTTGTAGGCTCCATATTCCTTTACTTGTCATTGCTGCAATTTTTCTTTGACTTTTCTTGAATTTATGCTTAAACACAACTTGATCTTGTCTACTACAACTTCTTCTTCAAATATTCGTTCAACCATGGACTGTTGCCACAACATTGCATCTTCAAATTGTCTTATTTTCTCTTCTTCTTGCACTTCATTTTCCTGACTTTCTTTCTACCATATTTCTTGATAGAGGAATATTATCTCTTCTTGACTCCATTGCTGAAAAACGGTTTCAATGCATTCATCTTTTTCTTTCATATCATTCTTTTCAGTTTCATCATGAGGGGCTGCTACTTTTTTCCTGTAATCTGCACACTCAAGTTCAACATTCACAATTTCATTCAATTCTTTTATTTCAATTGCCTCTTTATGACTCGCATCAATTTGTTCTGTTTCTGAATCCATTCTTCAATGAGCTTCAAATCTGCATCAAATTTATTAACAACCTTGTTTTCAATTTTTTCGCCCATGCTATTTTGAACACCTGTATATTCAAAAACAATGTTAAAAACATATTTATTATGCTCTTCATTGAGAGCTTCCTTCTCTACCTTCTTTTCAACTTCACTGAAGCTATATTCCACTATTATATGCTCAGTGGATATTCTCATCAAAAACTCTTTAATCATTTTATCTTGTTCTTGAACATCAACTACTACTAGATCACATACTTCTTTATGAGCAGTTCCAACTGCTTCATATCTTGCTTCTACAGTGGTAGCTTCAACCTTCAATGTTTCATCAAACATTGCGCTTACCATATTTCCACAATCAATATATGTTTCAAAAAAGAAAGCACACATATCATCAACATAATTTTCATCCACACTATGGTGGAATATCTGAGCATGCATGTGCTCATTATCAATTTCATTGACAATTTCAACTTCACCAAATCCATCAATTGCGGTTGGATTCACCAATTCACATATAACTTTGCAACCATCATCCACATGTCTCTCATCACAGTGGGATTTACCATCATCTATATCATCCACATTATAGTGGAGTCCTTAAGCATTTATTTTCTCTTGCTATGTTTCACACACAGAGACTTCAACTTCTCTCTCTGCAATCTTTGTTGCATTTTCTTCATCCATATGCATGCCTGCATAATGGGTTTCAATTTTATGGTCTTGACAACCATCATCCACTTTTGAGTGGGGTTCTCTAAGCTCTGTTTTCCTCTCAAGGTCTTTCTTATATACTCTCAGATCTGTGGTTGACTTCTTTGCTTCTGACATAACCTAATGTTGCATGTCGCTCCCCCTTGCACCAAACTCTACTTCCAGGAACTTCCATGCCTCCTTGGAAGTTGTTGCTTTTGCTACCCTACACAAACACTTCTCATCCAATGCATGTTTTATAAAATTCAATGCTAAAGCATCACATACTTCATCATATCGGTTGTTAGACCCGTACTCAATTAACTCTTTAGCTCTAAGAAAAGTCAACATCTTAATAACCCAATGATCAAAAAATTCACATGTAAACATAAGAGGGGGTAGCAGATTAAAGCTACACCAATCACCCTTGATTTCTTCTTTGTCTTCTGCTAGACTTCTTAGTTACTCGGCTGCGGCTTGAACCTCTCTAACCATGGCAATGATCTTTGCCTCTTCTTTTTTATTTATTTTCTTAATATGTTTCAGTCACGCTTTGCGACCGATGACTGTGGTGTTTCCTTTGTTTTATAAATTCTTTCCTCATTGCATGCTACTATTCTCCATATTGCCCCACAAAAAAAGAAAATATGATTTTCAATATGCATCCCCATAAGGCACAATCTTCACCCAAAACATTGTCATGCTTGACAAAAAAAAACAATAAATATGTAAAGAAACAGACTTTTGAAAACCATAAATTCTCTTGCCAATAAAAACCCTTTTAATTTTTTTTATTCTCTTGAAAAAATAAAAAATTCAATTCCAATAAAACCCTCTTTTTAATTTTTTTTAATAAAAAAAATCAAAAAATCACATTAAAAAATCTTCATTTTTTTAAAATCACTTTAAAAATATCTCTCTAAAAAAGTCTTTTGATTTTCAATCAACTTCCTGGTAATGCACAATCTTCACCCAAAACATTGTCATGCTTAACAAAAAAACAAAAAAATATATATAAATAAATACACTTTTGAAAACCCTAATTTCTCTTGCCAATTAAAATCCTTTTTCATTTTTTCTATTTTCTTGAAAAATAAAAAATCAATTCCAAGAAAACTCTCCTCTAAATTTTTTTGTTATAAAGAAAATCAAAAATCATTTTTAAAAATCTTATTTTTTAAATCACATTTAAGAATATCTCCCAAAAAAAAACTTTTATAAAACTTTATACCATATACCATGGGCCTTTATTTAAATAAATCTTTTTCGAAATAAGCGCTTTAAAACTTGAAACGAGAGCGTCTAAAACTCCCTTTTTCACTTGTGTTTTTCCTTTTTTAATATATAATTTCAAACTTTTTAAAAAAAAAACTCTTTAATATGCTTTCATCATAACACTTTTGAATCATCTTGAAACGAAGAAGCGAAGCTCACGGCAAGGGTTGCTCACGGCCTGTACATGAAGGTTGCTCGCGTTAGTGAGATATAATTTACAAGGTGTGTTATAGCATTAACCATTATATTTCTCACAAGAAGGCTGTTAGTCTTCTTGTTAGTCTGTTCTTAGTTAGTCTGTTTTTCTTTTTTGGGCTCTTGGACAAAATATAAATTTCACACAAAATACATGTGTTGAGGTTTTTCTAATAGTAACACAAAACTTATACTTACAATGAATTAGGTGAAGGGTATTTAATCTTTGCTAATTAGTTACCTGCCTTTAAATATTTTGATCTGCATTACCCGCTCAAAATATATTGACAAATAACCACACTAAAAATAGTTTATCACTTAACTCAACTTGACTTAACACTGCAACACTCAACCCTCGCCACCTAATTTAATTCATTGAGTCTCTAATTTTAAAGAACTCCTCATACTAAAATGAATACAATTTCTAACCTATATTGGTAAATATTCGATGGGTATTTAGCCATTTTGAGAATGTACTGATTGATGTAATCCGATTAGAATGCATGCATGGATAAATTTATCATTCCTTGCAAGCTCAACGCCCTCGGTGACACTGGTATTTTCTATACATAGATGCATTTACTACCTCGCGGACGTGCTTAAGAAGAAGTTTGACAAGATTTGTCACTGTAAAGGCCAAGTTCATTAGTTGAGTACTTTTGGAAGTGTGTATAATGCTAAATTTCATATGCAGTTAAATATAGATGGAATCTTTGAAATTTCAATCAGTAGCAGTTAAATGACAAGAATATTATGCAGTTTTGCCTATTTAGAGAATTTCAACCACTGAAAAGAGGTCAAAAGCAAGTTAAGCAAACTTATTTCAATGTTTAATACAAAAACACTTTCTGCATACGGCCTTCATATTCCTCCACACACTACTGTGTTTAACCGTAGCACTCTTTTCATCCAAGTCGGAGTAGTCCATGGTAGGCAAAACTTTTCCTCGAAACGCTTACTGGTTCTTTGGAGGAAGCGATGGGATCCTGGGCACATCCCCATAGCCAATGCATGGTATTAAGAATTCAAAATGATGCGCTGCATAAACCAATGGAAACCAACACAATTCAATATAGTTTTTAATGGAAGGAAATTTGTGTGGTTTTTGGTGAATATTGGGATATGCCCATGTGGTGTATACATCAAAACAGCAGACGGTTAGGTTATAGAAATTTATTGGAATGCTGGACCGGGGTCCAACAACAGAGCTGAGGCGGTGGCATTAGCGGGTCTTCTTTCCTTTTGTATCTTTCTTGACATTCCGAATTTGCAAATGTATGGAGACTCTAAAGTAATCACTGATCATGTTTTATCAAAACACAACATAAAAAACATTCATCTTGCTGGATGGCTGGACAGTATTGCAAATTTATGGAAGAACAAGAGCGAGTATACTATTTCACACATTGACAGGAACAAAAACAAAAAAGCTGATACTTTATCCAAAATGGGCCTAACTTCTCCCCAAGGCTTTTGGAGGATGCAAATCAAAACAGACAGCAACACCTTCCAGATCAAGGACTTTTGTCTTCCAGATATATAACTCTTAATCAATGAAAAATATTCTGATATGTTTTCTAATACTTGCCCATACATTGACATATCTCAGAACAAGAGTATGCACATATATATTTTGTTGTCTTAGAAATCTTTTTGTTTCTATATCTGTTGATCATATGTACCTATCTCCACTCAATTATTTTATAGTTAGAAACCTGACATTTTTCAAATGGTTTTATCAAATCATTATCAACCGACTCATGTATGCTTACCTTATCCAAAATCAGAAATTTAATATATTATATATATATATATATATATATATTCATGCTAAAAAAAAATACACGGATAGAAAACAAGTTACATAATCAATTTATAATTTTAAGATTAAAGAAAACCCATTCTATCTCATGTTATATTAGATTTTTTTATCCAATTAAGTTTTTCTTAAATTTATATCTTGAATATAATTAAGTATCTAATATTTATGGGAGGTTAAATAAATTTAAAGAGAAAAAGTTTCTTAAAATTACTTCAAGTTTTAGTGGCTTAAGTACAGATGACATAAGATGTAGTAGCCATATTATTGGGAAATAAAGGAAGACATTATTTTGAAAAATAAAGACAGTATTAAAAATATTATACCACAAAGTTTAAGGAGAAATTACTCTTAGAGAGAGAAAAATGTCAAAGTTGGAGGAATTATGGTGTGATAAGGAGTTAGACAAAAAAAATGAAATCATGATATTATAATGAAGTGATCAACCTAAATCTCTAAATTCAAAAGTATTCAAACAAGTTCTTATAAGCTCAATAATGAATCTTGGAGTTGGTTAATACTCTAAGACTCTATCATGTTTTGACACTAAGAGAGGGTTAAAAATGGAAAACATTTTTCCTTAAATTTTCCATATGATGATCTTGGAACAATTTTCTTAATGCTTTTTAAACATAGAGATAAACTTCAACACTTCTCTTAATGTATTTCAAGCATAGAAATAAACTTGTGAAGAATTTGAAGTAACATCTTACATTTTAAAATTGTAATAAAAATATATTAGTGTAGATACACCTAACCCTGGATCTAGCAAGTGCCTAGAGGGGTCAAATTTATTGAAATATAAACCTCCTTTAGAATACAAAACGATAAAATATTTATTAAGGATTAAGATCTATGATAAAGGATATCTATTTAAATATATGTCTCCCTCATATTAAAAAAAATAGAAAGTATATATATATAAAACCTAAGTAAAGGAACTACAAATCTCTTTCAGGTTAGAAAGTGTATAGGTATATATATAAGGTTTTTTCTTGATTACTGCATCTCTATAAAATTGATATAGATTATGTTATTTAATATGGATATTAAAATATTTTATTTATGGTTAACACTTGAATATTTTGTTGTATATATATGTATAAAATATTATATGCCAACTTTATGTTAAACATGAAAGAAATTAAACATATTGCTCGGAGAAAGCAAAATGAAACTAGAAATATTTTACTTGAAGTTACTTTATCTCGCTCAAATATAAAATTGATGTAAAATTAAAGCATTTTATTTATTTTCTACATTGAAAATTCTTTTATTGTGAACATTTATAGTGGAAAGATTTTTTTAATTTGTTAACATAAGTATTATTTATTATTTATAAATGTAATACCATGCCACAACATCTATCTACACTAAGATATGCATTTTTACACAATAAACCCTATATTCTATAAAGACAAAAATAAATTGTCATAGAAATTAAATCATTGGTAACTATAGATAGACATCATAACACTTTCTTTTATAATACTTCTCACATTGTCAAAAATTTTAAATAAATTTAATTAACTAAATTTTAACTTTATTTTAAATTATTTTATTATAATTAATTATTTAAAAAATGATATATGAGTTAAACATATATATATGCTTAACAAAAATATAACTTAACTCTAAACCCTTTATTATTAAATTAACCAGTTATATATAAATAAATTGAAAATTTTGAAAAAAATATTTTAAAATAAACATTTCTATCTCTATAAATATAAAGTAACCTTCCTTTAATAAAAAGTGGCATACTCCTGTTGAAAGACGATAATTATTCCTAGAACTTTTTTTTTTTTAAGCACATGGGAGACCCAGGATCAATCCTCGTAGCTGCATAACACCAGAAGTACATCCAACCACCTGAAAGTCCGGTATGCTAAGATCCTATGATTTTAGCAATAGCAAACTCACGTGCGGCCAAGACTGGATTGGGGAATCTGCCCCTTTAACTTCCACCACAGCAAGTCAATGTACTCAATGAAATTTGAACTTCAGTCTCCCAGGCTTCGCCCAAGTGACTTACCACTAAAACACACATCACTGTACAATTATTCCAAAAATTTACTTATAATTAAATTGAAATTTTAAAAGAAATAAATTTTAAAAGAAATATCTTTAAATAGACACTGTTGAAATCTAATTTCAAGTGTGCACCTCAAAACCAACGCAGCAAAACCACAAACCACCTTGATGTTTCTCGGACCGCTTTTGCGTGAAGGCAGTTTTAGTACAACAAGAGCCCGATACAATATAATGTTGACGCGTGGCTCTCCCCATACGTCACCATCTCTGACAATCTCGGGAGGTAAAGTTCAACATAAAAGTGGCTCCCAATATCTCCGTCTGCCGTCCGATTTGCTCCATCAATCTCCGCCATCGATTGTCTCAACCTGCATATGCCAAACATTAAAAGCTTGGCGTGGAGTAAAATCAAGTTTCATTGACCATACCTTTTATTAATGAATTGTCATATGCGTAGGTAGATATTTATGTTTTTTTACGGCACTTAATGTTTCCTCAACCTGCATACGCCAAACATTAAAAGCTTGGCGTGGAGTAAAATAAAGTTTCATTGACCATACCTTTTATTAATGAATTGTCATATGCGTAGGTAGATATTTATGTTTTTTTACGGCACTTAATGTTTCTTTTATGCTGGAGGTATGGGCAAGTCAACTATGTCTTTTAAAAAAATCATTTTTGTATATGTTGTGTGTGTTGACATTTTGATAATCGCACACTGGAGAAGAAAGAGTTCGCAGCAGCGAGGATTGATGAACCAGAGGATTTCACAGCAGTGCAAGGTTGAAGATCTGTATTAAAAAAAGGAGGAAAGCATATTATATGAGGGGGTTGAAATGTAATTTTCTTTTTGTGTTTTGTATTGCTCAAATGAAGCACCGAGGATTGATGAACCAGAGGATTTCACCACAGTGCAAGGTTGAAGATCTGTATGAAAAAAAGGAGGAAAGCATATGTATATGAGGGGGTTGAAATGTAATTTTCTTTTTGTGTTTTGTATTGCTCAAATGAAGCGGAGCAAGTGCGAATGAAAAATGATTGTGTGAATTTTACTTTTGAGATTGAAAAAGTTATGTAAGAAATTTTTACAGCTCATGTAAGAATTTTTATTCTACAATAGTAAATGTGAATGTAGATTTTACACATCAGTGTAAAAATCACTTATAAAAGAGGCAGAGTATTTTGGGTGAATCCCTCTCAGCAAAGAGGATGAATATGTATCAGTGATTTTGTTTTAATGAATAGAAATCCTTTTCTGGGTATATAATACTTTGTTCTTCAGTCATTTTTTTTAAAGCTTCCCTATGCACAAAAGATCTTGTGGAGTAAAAGAAACAGAGTATTGCCTCTGTGTGTTTTATTCTTGTGTTTTTGGGATTTTACCAGAAAAATCCCCAACAGTGGTATCAGAGCAGGCTTAGGCTCTTTGAAGGTGACAAAGAAGCTGAAGGGAGGAGTCTTTTGTTGCAGCAGTAGATCTTCTCCAGCAGAGTGAGGCTCAGTCAAGAAAATACTCAGGTATTTCACAAAGTTTTTTTTATGTGTTGCTGAAGAAGCAGTCAGTTGTTTTAAAATACACAGTCAAGAAATTGAAGCATAACTAAGGATGCAAGGAACTGGTATGGGTATGTTTAACACCCGGCTCCCATAGTTTAATGGGAAAAACTATGACTATTGGGCAATAACCATTACAGCCTTGTTTGCCTCTCAAGATTTATGGGAAATAGTTGAAGATGGTTTTGAAGAACCAGCAGATGAAAATGAGTTTAATAGATTAACTCCAGCAGAGAAGGATCTGCTGAAGAGAAATAGGAACAAGGATTCAAAATCTTGTGTGTTGTTGTATCTAGCAGTAGACCAGAGCGTGTTTCCAAGGTTAGCAGCAGCTAAGACATCCAATGAAGCATGGCAGACCCTCAAGACAGCCTATCAAGGCATGGAGAGAGTGAAGACAACAAAACTACAGTTGTTGAGGAAAGATTTTGAGAATCTGTGCATGAAGGAGTCAGACAACATTGACTCATTCTTCACACATGTAATTGGTCTGATCACATAGATGAGGACTCATGGAGAAACCATTGAAGAAAGGAGGATTGTGGAGAAAATATTGAGGGTCTTACCCTCAAAGTTTGATGCTATTGTCACCACCATTGAAGAGACAAAGGATCTCTCAAACTTTTCAGTTGATGAGCTACATGCATCACTGATAACACATGAGCAGAGATTGAGTAGGAATGAAAACTCATCTCTAGAGCAAGCCTTTAAGACCCAGATGTCCTTTGAAAGAGGAAGAGGTCAAGGCAGAGGAAACAAGAGAGGAAGAGGCAGAAGCCAGAACAGAGGTGGAAGGAACAGTCCAGCAAATGCTCAAGGAAGAGGCAGCAATTCAAATCAGAACCAAGACCAACGCAGCAGCCAACAAAGAGGACAACATCATGTTCAAGGACAAAGGTATGAAAAATCCAATGTCCAATGCTATTATTGTAAAAAATATGGGCATTATGCAAGTGAATGTAGGAAGAAGCAGCATGATATGAGTAATAGACAAAATGCAAATGTTACTAGAGAGAACATCAGCCAAACTAATGTGTTGTTAGCTTGTAACATGGCTGAAACAAATAGTGAAGACATATGGTTTTTAGACTCAGGTTGCAGCAACCATATGACAGGAAATATAGCTCTCTTTTCTGCCCTAGATAAAAATATGAAATCAGAAGTCACACTAGGAACTGATAGCAAAGTTTCTGTTATGGGAAAAGGGGAGGTAAAAATATTTACAAAGCAAGGAGAAAGGAAAACCATATCAGATGTTTATTATGTCCCCGGAATGAGATGTAACCTCTTGAGTATTGGACATCTTGTTCAAAAGGGTTACAATGTTTTCTTTGTGAATGATGTGTGTACCATCATGGATATAGCACCCAGCAAACGATGCATTGCTGAAGTGAAGATGACAAGGAACAGGATGTTCTCTCTCAGGATTAGGGCAGATTTGAAAACCAAAAATGAAATTGCAGCAGTTACCCAAGAGGCCTTCCAAAGTGTGCCAAAGGATGAAAATTGGTTGTGGCACTTGAGATTTGGACATCTCAATTTTGGAGGTCTAAACTTGTTAAGTAGAAAAGGAATGGTGAAAGGATTACCATTGATAGAGAAACCGGACAGCCTATGTGAAGGTTACATTTTGGGGAAACAACATAGAGAAAGTTTTCCATCAGGTAAAAGCATAAGGGCAAAGGCACCCTTAGCGATCATCCACTTAGATTTATGTCGACCGATGCAAGCTCCATCATTAGCAGGCAGCCAATATTTCCTAACGTTTATTGATGACTTTACAAGAAAAACTTGGGTATATTTTCTTAAAAACAAAAGTGAAGTGTTTGAGAAATTCCGAAATTTCAAGGCACTTGTGGAAAACCAAAGCGGGCTGCACATTAAAGTTTTGAGAACTGATAGAGGATGTGAGTATATCTCCAAGGAGTTTCTATGATTTTGTAGAGAAAATGGAATTAATAAGCAATTTATAGCAAGGTACACTCCGCAGCAAAATGGAGTTGCCGAGAGGAAAAACAGGACAATCATGGATATGGCAAGGAGCATGTTGAAGGCAAAGCATTTGCCAAATGATTATTGGGTTGAAGCTGTAAATTGTGCAGCGTATATTTTGAATAGGTGTCCTACAAAAGTAGTGATGAACAAGGTGCCGGAAGAAGCGTGGAGTGGGAGAAAGCAAGGAGTCACTCACATGAGAGTTTTTGGATGTGTGGCCTATGCACACATTCCAGATC
>APFE031238641.1:76172-114375 GCA_000404065.3 Pinus taeda
GGACTCAAGAACAGGTTGCAGACATCTTGACAAAGCCATTGGATCAGAAAAGCTTTGAATTTTTAAGGAAGTGTCTGGGTATGACTGAATGCCCAGCAGTTGAAATTAAAGGGGAGTGTTGAAATCTAATTCCAACTACGCACCTCAAAACGACCGCAGCAAAACCACAAACCACCTTGATGTTTCTCGGACCGCTTTTGCATGAAGGCAGTTTTCGTACAACAAGAGCCCGATACAATATAGTGTTGACGCGTGGCTCTCCCCATACGTCACCATCTCTGACAATCTCGGGAGGTAAAGTTCAACATAAAAGTGGCTCCTGATATCTCCGTCCGCCGTCCGATCTGCTCCATCAATCTCCGCCATTGATTGTCTCAACCTGCATATGGCCAACATTAAAAGTTTGGCGTGGAGTAAAATCAAGTTTCATTGACCATACCTTTTATTAATGAATTGTCATATGCGTAGGTAGATATTTATGTTTTTTTACGGCACTTAATGTTTCTTTTATGCTGCAGGTATGGGCAAGTCAACTATGTCTTTTAAAAAAATCATTTTTGTATATGTTGTGTGTGTTGACATTTTGATAATCGCACACGGGAGAAGAAAGAGTTCGCAGCAGCGAGGATTGACGAACAAGAGGATTGCACAGCAGTGCAAGGTTGAAGATCTGTATTAAAAAAAGGAGGAAAGCATATGTATATGAGGGGGTTGAAATGTAATTTTCTTTTTGTTTTTTGTATTGCTCAAATGAAGCGGAGCAAGTGCAAATGAAAAATGACTGTGTGAATTTTACTTTTGAGATTGAAAAAGTTATGTAAGAAATTTTTACAGCTCATGTAAGAATTTTTATTCTACAGCAGTAAATGTAAAAGCTCATCTTTACAGCAGTAAATGTGAATGTAGATTTTACACAGCAGTGTAAAAATCAATTATAAAAGAGGCAGAGTATTTTGGGTGAATCCCTCTCAGCAAAGAGGATGAATATGTATCAGTGATTTTGTTTTAATGAATAGAAATCCTTTTATGGGTATATAATACTCTGTTCTTCAGTCATTTTTTTTAAATCTTCCCTGTGCACAAAAGATATCCTGTGGAGTAAAAGAAACAGAGTATTGCCTCTGTGTGTTTTATTCTTGTGTTTTGGGGATTTTACCAGAAAAATCCCCAACAGACATGTCTATCCTTGTAAATATGGAGTGACCTTCCTTTAATGAAGAGTGACATACCCTTCTTGAAAAATGATAATTACTCTGAGGCTTCACACAATTTCTGATGGTTTAGGGAGAGCCCAAATGTGAAATATGTTAACTATGCATGTGTGAACTAGAATTATGTGTTTTTACTGAGTTATTTGTGAATGTTCAAGTGTTACATTAGCTTGTTATCCTCATGTGTCTACCAAAATGGTATCAGAACCAAAGAAACCAATTTATCAAAATAGGTTTGTTTGGTTCATCCTTTAGCAAATCAAGCGAAAGGATTTTGAAAAGAACGTAATTGGTAGAAGTGTCGTCCCACCATTTGGAATACCATTGCATTGAAGTTATTATATACTATGCACAGGGTGGGTCGTCATAGATTTCTACAGACTCTGAAATTCATAAGTGATCGTGAGGAGGGCGCGGATAATGGATATACTATGCACAGAGTGGGTCGGAGTAGATTTCTACGGACTCTGAAATTCATAAGTAATTGTGAGGAGGATGTGGATAAAGGGTTTGCAGGCCTGCTGCCATTTAAAAATCCCTCATTGTGCCATTTGCACAGCTACTATTCACCGCAATTTGAATAGTCACCGTTGAAGGAATGAACTATCCATACAGACCCCTTTCCGTTGTGAGCAAGGAGCGGTCGCCGCTGCTGTGCCCTGAGCTGCTCTGTCAGAAAAAGTAGCCATATCAAGTATAACAGGGTCATTGCTCGTTTAAGTTATTTATTTGCTAGTCATCGACCAGCTGTTCCAGTTAAGCTATTTATTTGTTAGTCCTCCACTAACTGTTGAGAACCGTTGTTAATGTTATCATCTGGTTGTTTGGAGTGTTGTTGCCACAATAAATTGTTAATCATTGCTCAAGAAAGAGGAGTCGTTTGTTGAAAAGAGCGAAGTCGTTGTCATGTTAAGGATGGAGTCGAAAATCCAAGTTTTCAGGTTGTCATATTAAGGATGGAGCGGAAAAACCAGGTTTTCTGGTGAAGCCTTTGTAATTTAAAAAATGTTGCAGTTATTTGTAATTGGTTTTATGAAATATTATAAAACATTGTGAGATTCAAAGTTTAATTTTCTCCTTAAAAAACAAAAAAATATAACGAAAAGTAAAAATAGCATAATTCATCCAAACTTTCTGCTATTAAAAATACTATGTTCCAACCATCCATAAAATTTTGAAAACTATATTAAGACAAGTCTCTCTACCTAGAGTGGTTGTTGGAAATAATAATTTCAACCAGCCTCATAAAAACACTGACAAACATCATGCTTGTCTGGTCAACTATTCTACGGTTGCAATTATGTTTGCAGGCGAAAGCACTGAAGTCAGAGCAAAAGTACAGTGGTCAACTATTCTACAGTTGCAATTATGTTTGCAGGCGAAAGGACTGAAGTCAGAGCAGAAGTACAGTGCTGACCATTCGGCAACACAACAAAGAGTTTAAGGCATTTAATGAATTTTGGCAGCGTTTAATGAATTTTGGTAAATAGGTATGGGCAAACATTTACTCCACCATGGTTTCCCACACTCCACTAACACCTGCAAGTTCATAAAACCATTTATTATGTAAAATCGGCCATATTATGTATGTATTAATGTAAAATTTGTATGTTGACATAAATATGAATATAAAAGTCATTTGCAATTTAAAGAGCAAGAGACTGTGAGCACGAGAATGTATTTTCATACGTTTTCAAATATAATACAAAGTATGTTATGTTGCGATGTGGTCTTAAACATATTTCCTATGTTTTGAAATATAATACAAAGTATGTTATGTTGTGATGTGGTCTTAAATCTTCATGAGTAAATTTACCGCAACTTTTTTTGTTTCTACATTTTCATATGTTTTGAAATATAACACAAAATATGTTATGTTGCGATGTGGTCTTAAACCTTTTTCCTATGTTTTAAAATATAATACAAAGTATGTTATGTTGTGATGTGGTCTTAAATCTTCATGAGTAAATTTACCACAACTTTTTTTATTTCTCCTCTATTTTGTCATGAGTTATTTCATGTGTATTCTTTAAGCCTCTATGTAGCAACATTTTTTGTTTCTACACTGTTATTTCTTGTGTATTATTTAAGTCTCTGTGTAGTTGTGATATTCTTAGTTCTTGCCCCAACATAAAACTTACCTTGCCACAACTGAATTCTAAGGAGACTCTTCTCCTTTGCCCCTTGCCCTTGCAAAAAAAAAATCTAACAATGGCCTCCTTGTAAATATGCAGTGACCTTTGTTTGTACCCCTGACAAGGTAGGAGTAAGATGCCCTTGTTGGAATATGTTAATTACTCCGGGACTTCACACAATTTCAAGTAGTTTGGGAAAATTTCACACAATTTCACGTAGTTTAGGAAGAGTTTAAATTTGAGAATCGTTAGTTATATGTAGTTATTATTAACATTTTAAGAGTTTTTTTTAAGAATGTCTTCATAATTTTTTGTGTCTATTTATTATGATATTTTCAACAATTCTAATTTCGGATTTGAAATTAGACTGAGGACCTGTAAAGAACAAACTTCCACACTATCATCGTATCACCGCTCAATACCCAAACAGTTCTATTCATATAAAAACAGCTCCATTATGCGTTATCGTGTGTTTTTACTCGAGTTATTTGTAAGTATTTAGCTATGGTGTGTTGTTACTCCAGTTATTTGCAAGTATCGACTACTACATTAGTCTTCTATCCTCCCTTGTCCATCAAAATAGTAACAACCATAGAAAATAAAAGGACGTTGATAAAGGGTTCCATTTAAAAATCCCTAGTTGTGCCATTTGCACAGCCGCAAATCCCTAGTTGAATAGTCGATGGAATGAACCATTCATAAAGAGCCCTAGCAGTAGTGAGCACAGAGCAGTCGCCGCTACTACTGTCCCTTGAGCTGCTCTGCCAAAAAGAGCCGCCATATCAACAGTAACGAAGTCATTGGACGGTTAAGAGTTTTTCTCTCGATATAACACTTATCCACTAACCGTTGAGAACAGTCATTTTCCTCTAGTTGTTTGGAGTATTGTTTCCCCAATAAACTATTAATCGTTGCTCAACAGAGAATATTGTTGGAAAAATCACCGCATTTCTATAGAATTTGTAATTTCCACCCTGGGGATCCTAGTTACTGGGTTGTAATGTTTACCACGACCTGCGGTTTTGGTGTAACGGCAAACCTCCACATGGTATCAGAGATTGGACCTAGGTTCGATTCCTGCGAGTTGCGTTTGAGGGGGGGTGTTGCAAAAATCACCGCACCTCTATAGAATCCGTAATTTCCACCCTGGGTGTCACGCCCCCAAGCCTGCGGTGGTCTTTCAACCGTGCCAGCGAGGTGCAGCACCACAGAACACTTTCTTTTTAACAATACTCGTGCACATGGACTACGCCTAATTCACTTTCTCCTACTTAGTTTGTGATTCCCAACCAAGTATCATTATGCTTAACCTTTATACAATGAACACCCATACTCATTCATTATCATCAGCAATTATAAAAAAGAACAACAATTTCATCGTATAAAGGGAGGGGCAACTCCCTGAACAATGAGTTTGCCCGACAATATTTATTAATTAGTCTTTCTTCAATAATCCAAGCTTACAAGTATCCTTGGCAAAATCCAAGTCTATACTTAGCCAATTTTTACAATAGAGGCAAACCTGCCTTTTACAACATTTGTGCATACCTTGCACGGTGGGAGGGTGCTCACCCGAGACACCAAGACCCCCTCCTCAAGCCTTACACAAATTTGCACCTCAATCATACACGTGGGCACACCTTGTCCAACACCTTCACCAATTACCAAGTACGAGTTACAACCAAGAGACTAATAAGGAGGAGCGCATGAGATATGCGCTTTACCTCCTCTTATTTATGTGCCTTTAACCATGCCCTTGTTCTTATGCGAAGATGTGTGTGTTGATTGGTTGAACGAATGCTCCAAATGTATCCATATATATACATGTCGTAAGTGTGGGTGGGACTTCCCAGCCGACCACCCAATCTCCGTGTACGCACCCCTCGAATGCCCAATCTACAAGTCAGCTAGCTCTCTAACGTACCCATGTTTCATTGGGTATAAGCTCCCTTCCATTGCTCTTGTTTCAAGTGTCGTTCGTAAGTGTCGTAAACGCATCGCAGATTTTCGTCGCACTAAACTCGCCCAAACGTCGCTTCTCCGTGTAGGCTCACCCAACGCTCCACCCGCGTGCGGTCGTGCACGCCCTCCTAGTGGGTGTGCACCCGGGTGCCCGGCGCCCACCCGTCGCACAATAATGAAGGCGTTACATCCTCCTCCACCTGAAGTCGTTGTCGTCCTCGACAACATACCATCCTGGTAACCATCCACCAAGATCATCTATGATGTCAACCCCTCCACATACTGCAACCATCACTGCAACATATGTAGAACCACCGTCTCCACCATATCTCACCTCAGCAACCATCCGTTACCAAGACAACCATACTAAGGAATACGCCCATCGGTATGTCATACATCGGAAGTCATCTCAATCCATGATCATCAACCACCATGTCACAATCTCCACATGCTTCTCCATCGTGGAATGTTGGCCCCTCTATCTCAAGCTACATGTCCACTACAACATCTCGTGTCGACCTCATCATGTGTCGTTCTCATGTGAACTGCTGCCATGATACTCCAACAAAATGCTAACACATCTCTGTACACTACTAGTCCCCATGTTTGAACTAGTCAGGTGATCAGTCCAACTATCACGCTCAAACCATGAGAATGCACATCTTCATGCCACCATCAGTCGTTTCTCAAAACATCCCTGTCACATCCTGAACTCAATCAAGAATCCATCCATATAAGCCATGCTCAGGTCCATGAAGTAGTCCCCATCTCATCTGTAACATGTTGTCCATGATGTTTGGTACCAATGTGCTGCATGAAATCATCCACATCTATCCCAACATCATCCATATGTGTGCCTCCTCAATATGAAGAGACCATCTCATCAAAATCCAACTCTCTGTGTGCCACATCCAAGTCCATGAAGCTACCTCCATCATATCTGCAATGTGTCATCCCTCAAGCCTGCCATAGAAACAAGTATACACCTGTCTCATCTATCCATGTGCTACCCATGATCATAGATCAATCAGCTCCCATGTGTAAAAAGTAGTTGAGTCTCGGTTCAACCCATGCCCAAGTGTTGCCACCAAGGCATCTCCATCATCGTAACTCCATCACTCCAAAGTGTCTCATATTGATCCTCCACATCAAGTCACTCGTTCAAGCCATCCCATACATGTACTTGAAAGTATGCACCCCATCCTGCATCAAAGTCTTTGACCTCAACTCCTCAATGGATCAGATCTTCCAAGTCCACCATATATGAAGTCCCCAAAAGTCACAACAATCTCATGTCATCATGAGCTCCATAAGCCATCCCCAACCCGCATCTCAACAAGCATAAAAGTCTCGGCCCAAAGGTCTCTGCAAGATGCCTCAGCTCTCCATGTAGTAAGAATTCCCCATAGTCTTCTCACAACTCCATCCAAGTCCATGGCCTTGTTGTACAAGAGTGCACAACCTCTCCATCGGCTCATAAGTAATACATCTCCATGTCACACTAGCAAATCCACCTGCACAACATCCTTGCTATGGCACTCCTCATTGGATGCCCATAAGTGACATCTCTACAACTGCTCCTGCACATGTCCCTGCATAAGACTGCCATGCTCCATGTCTCCAACCTGATGTCCATGACTAAGCTGCCCATGTAGTCCAACCAAGTAGACCCATCACAACAATTGGTCATCCCCATCCAAGTCTGCAATCTTCGGTCTAGTGAACTCGGTCACCCAACCATATCATCATCACATGAGTCTCTCCATCATAGCTCCCCTACTAAAGGTTCCACCAAGACTTGCTCTTGTCTCAAACCATGAGAAGTCCACCCAAGCAACTCAAGTGTGTTGCCTTCCAATCTGTCCATGAGTCGTGCCGGGCACTTAGCCAATGTGGCTAAAGCATGACCCATTCCTCCGCAACGATCATCAAGTTCCACCCTTGTCACGGGCCTTTGTACCTTCTACCATAAGGTCACAAATAACCCCAACAAGTCCTGCAACAGTCAACAATCCTTGCTTCTCCATACAAGGTCTCATCATAAACATCCATGGTAAGATGCTCCCCAGCATCGGCAAACTGACTTTGCCCTTCCCTGCATACGGTCCATCTACCAAATGCTCAAGTGAAACACAAGTATCAATAGTACTTACATCTTCATCATCATGAGGTTCCTCCATGAGAGTACCACCATCCATACATGTCTGCAAACTGCATGATCTTGGTCGAACTTGATCAATCTCAAGCTCATCCTTCATCATGGTCATGTCTGCAACATTTTCAACTACCACGACTTCCTCTTCCTTGTTTACACAATCTGCAACTTCACCTTGCTCCATTGTCCATCCAAGTTGAAGAAGCTCGTCTTCAACATTCTTTTCCAAGACTGCAAGCTTCTCTCAAGTTCAGGGATTCTCCTCTTTCATCGGCTTCAACCTGTATAAGGTAAGCAAGAGCCTCACTTCGCCTTCTTCCAAACCTGCCATGTCTTGTACTTCGCCTTCCCCGGTTTGTACTTCGTTTGGTCTGCAGACACCCAAACAGTGTATACCTGCCCACACGCAGTCCCACTTGCCCACCTGACAAGTACCCAAATCGTATGAACAACACGTAGTACCGCCTGCCCAACTCTACGACACCCGGTTCCAACCTTCACCAGCTTCACCAAGTTCCCTGCAACCATGAACCAGCCCTTGTTCCACTTTGTGTGAAACTAGCTTCCTTCCCCTGCAAGTACCTGCTTCCACTGTCACGAGCAACCTTGCTCTAATGTCAAGTTGTGTATTAACTTCAATGCTTCAACACTCGAACCTGTTCACAAGCTCTGATACCAACTGTCACGCCCCCAAGCCTACGATGGTCTTTCAACCGTGCCGGCGAGGTGTGGCACCACCGAACACTTTCTTTTTAACAATACTCGTGCACATGGACTACGCCTAATTCACTTTCTCCTACTTAGTTTGTGATTCTCAACCAAGTATCATTATGCTTAACCTTTATACAATGAACACCCATACTCATTCATTATCATCAGCAAGTATAAAAGAGAACAACAATTGCATCGTATAAAGGGAGGGGCAACTCCCTGAACAATGAGTCTGCCCGACAATATTTATTAATCAGTCTTTCTTCAATAATACAAGCTTACAAGTATCCTTGGCAAAATCCAAGTTTATACTTAGCCAATTTTTACAATAGAGGCAAACCTTCCTTTTACAACATTCATGCATACCTTGCACGGTGGGAGGGTGCTCACTCGAGACACCAAGACCCCCTCCTCAAGCCTTACACAAATCTGCACCTCAATTGTACACCCGGGCACACCTTGCCCAACACCTTCACCAATTACCAAGTACGAGTTACAACCGAGCGACTAATCAAGAGGAGTGCATGAGATATGCGCTTTACCTCCTCTTATTTCTGCGCCTTTAACTGCGCCTTTGTTCCTATGCGAAGATGTGTGTGTTGAATGGTTGAACGAATGCTCCAAACGTATCCATATATATACGTGTCGTAAGTGTGGGTGGGGTTGCCCAGCCGACCACCCAATCTCCGTGTACGCACCCCTCGAACGCCCAATCTACAAGTCGGCCAGCTCTCTAACGTACCCATGCTTCGTTGGGTATAAGCTCCCTTCCATCGCTCTTGTTTCAAGTGTCGTAAACGCATCGCAGATTTTCGTCGCACTAAACTCGCCCAAACGTTGTTTCTCCCCATAGGCTCACCCGACGCTCCACCCGCATGCGGTCGTGCAAGCCCTCCCGGTGTGTGCGTGCCCGGGCGCCCGGCGCCTGCCCGTCGCACAATAACGAAGGCGTTACACTGGGGATCCTAGTTACTGGGTTGTAATGTTTACCACGACCTGCGGGTTTTGGTGTAACAACAAACCTCCACAAATACTCGGGGTTTGTTGGAGAGAGCGAAGTCGTTGTCATATTAAGGGTGGAGCCGAAATCGAGGTTTCAACCTTCAGGTGAAGCCGGAGCAATTTCAAAGAAAGTTGCAGTCATCTGTTTGTCTGCGTCAAGGTTTCTTCATTAAGTTACTCTGAGCCACCACTGAAGTATCAATTACTACAAGCTTGAATAAAAGTATTACCCATCAATTCATTTAGGAAATGTAAGACAAATTTATTTATTAAATGTATTTTTTTGAATAGTATTAAAGTTAGGAATGGACGTAAAGTATTCCCCATCAATTCATTTTGGTAATGTCAGACAAATTTATTTATTAAATGTATGTTTTTAAATAGTGTTAAGGTTAGGCATGGACGTTGGACTTCTGTTAGACAACGTAAGTAGATGATGGAATTTTGATTTTTTTTAAACGGGCAGAGTAAAGTACAAAGCGACATGAGAATTTTTAAAAATTAATTATATATATTTTTGGTGGGTGTTTAAGCAATTTATAGGATGTCGGATAGTTTTCAAGAAATCATTTAGTGTTTTAAGAGATATAAAAAAATAAAAAAAATAAATTATATTAGGAAATGGAGATATATTTTGGTGTAGTATTTATGAAAAAAAAGTTTTTTTCTAAAAATTTTATTATGGATTTTAATAAAAATTATGAATTTTTCGTTAGAACTAAATCATGTAGAATTATGGAATAATTTGTTGAATGGATTTGAAGAATCTTTAAATTAAGCAAGATCATGACACAAGATTAAAGGGTTTAACTTATAGCAAATAGGAAGGATGATGTGTCAACATTGCTTCTAGCTTCTCATTATGGAATTCAAGATGATAACATATTCTAGAGATGGCATACCAAGAAAGAGGGAGCAACATTGATCACCATCAAACCTAAACTACAAAGCATTAGAGTTGAGGAAGTGAGTGTTATGAAAGAAGAAGTGGAATATTTTGACATTGGGGCAATAACAAGAAATGTGGTGGAAAACCATGCTAAAGCAAAGGACTACAAAAAATGGAGAATGTAGTTGTCTGGAACAATACATGAAAGTTTGAACAAAAGTGCAAAAAAAAAGGTGAAAGTGACTTTGTACAAGATGTAGCACATCAACATGGTGAAGAAAATGAAGAAACACATGTAAATGATGAAATTGAAACCACCTTTGCAGCAACAACAACTTGTAAGAAGAACATAGTATGAATATTGAATTTGATTATGAGGTTGAATTAGCATTTATTTAAGAATGCCTTGCAAAGCCCTAAGTGTGATGAAGATGAAAGTAAGAATGGAAAATCCATGAGTGCTACAATAATAGATGGAATTGAAAATACCAAGGAAACCATTTGAGTTTTTGAAGTTATTATGGTAGTAAAAGAGGATAGGAAAGAAAATAAAGATATTGCTTTTGATCCTATAGAGATAGATAGATTCAATGAGTGGTGCAGATGTAGAGGAAAATCCAAATAATATGACAATGATAAAGAAATATTAAAGAAGATGTGAAATTAAACTTGAAGCAAAAAGTACCTATAATGTATAGTTTGGAGAAAAAAGAAGAAAAATTATGTATAATATAAAATTGAATACAACATGCATCACAATGCAGAGATAAAACAAGTTTTTGAATTGATCTCAATTATTGTAGCCTTAGCTCACACTTACACTAACCAATAATAAAGGTTCTATCAAAGGGGGAGTGATGGAACATATTAATTTCTCCCAAACTCACACACTTTCTAGCAGTTTACTTAGAGTTTAAATTTAAGAAGTGCTAATTATTTATGTATGAGATAAAATTATGTGGCCATTAGAATTCTACGGCACTTCTAAAAGACCTCTCCATAAATTTTGTGTCTATTGAATATTCCATTCCCAAATCATTCCAAGTACAAAGTTAGTTCTCCTTTATCCCTTAACCCTAAAACTCTTCTAACTTTTATCTTTATAGTAATCTTGTATTATATATAATGAAATGAAATATGAATTTTCTTTAATATAGATATTCATTTATATATAATTATATAATTTAATTTTTAAATAATGATGAATTTAAATATTAAATTTTGTGTATAAGAAAAAAATTTATTAAATAAATATTTTTAAATAAAAAATAATTAAAAAAAAATGTATAGTTTAATTTTTGAATTCCAAATTTATAATTTTTTATAAAAACAGAGATTTTAAAAAAAATAATATATATATATATATATATATATATATATATATATATAAACTCAACCACACTATAAGATATTAAAGAAAACGTAAATTATGATTCGCCTATGTCACAATTCTATCAATTCACTCACAGTTCGTCAAAGAGATAATTGTAGAAGTATGTCAGTTTGTAAGATGATAAATAAAAACATTAAAAAAAACTGAGATTCATTGCGATATAATAAATTAAATTTAATCCAAAAATAAAATCAATGTTAAGATATATAAAGTTAGTTTTGCAGTGAGCAAGAACGGAAATAACGGTAAGATATATAAAGTTAATTTTGTCTCTTATATAAAGTTAATTTTGAAGAAATATCATATTTTAGTTGTTAAATTAGCCATGAGAACAATTACAATGGGTTAATATCTTTGAATGCTGGTTTTTTCATTACTCTGTTATTTAAGGAATATTATTTGATATGGAATTACTAATCACTTTGTTATTTAAGGAATATTATTTGATATGGAATTACATAGTGGTGATGGTAATGTAGCAGACTTTGACCTAAATATTTCAAGACTTTGAATTGTTAATATCCAAAAATAAATAAACTTTTAACCAAACAAATATATATATATATATATATATATAATATATATATATAAATTTAAAAATCTGGTATTTAATTATATATATATTTTCCCACTGCGTAAAATTATTTCGCTAGCTACATCATAGCCATCCAGTTAAAGAGACTACCTCACATATACTGTCCATAACATGAAACAACCATACTCCGAAGGCAGGGCGACTAGTCTGTAGATTTGTTAAGGAAATATTTCTTTCCACAGGGATCTAATTTCTTGTTTTGGTTCAAACACCAATCATCCCTGCTCCTATGAGGCACAGCCTTCTAATTTAGAATGCATACTCAGTCTTCCCACTGCAGTTTGTTAGCATTTAACCAAACTCAAATTCATAAAGCCAATAAGCGTGAATCTTGAAGGACCTGGTGTCGCACCATAACGAGCCTCCCCTCAACCTAATTCAACCGTTTTATCACTTGTCATTCTTTTGGATTAAGGAACCTAGTTATAGGATTATCTAAAGGAAACATCTGTTTTGATTTTTTGTTCTTATATATATCAGTCATATTTATTGTGTGCAAGGCTATCAGCTTACAATTATTCTCTAGTTATTAGTCATGTTATTCCCTAGCTGCTTATTGCTTATTCTCTGGTTATTAGTCATGTCATTCCCGAGCTGTTTAGTTATGTGTTTTTTGTTTTCATAAATGCCTGGTTACAGACAGTAGTTAGCTTCTTCTTTTTTCTCGGTGGTTCACAGACACTATTGGTCATTGGGTAGCTGTTACGTTTACAGTAAATCTGGGCAGATCTACTCCAAAGGGGCTAAAGGGGATCACATTCCCGCACCCTATATACTGACCTGACCCCAAGAGCTTTTAGGTAAATTCGACCCTATAACCTCCCTAAGGCACTGCTTTGACTGGTTGAGCTAACTCTTGAGACTGATAGCAGCCAGCTTATGTTCTTAATACATCCTAACTTTTACATGATTGGTGCATGCAAATCCTTAAAAAAAATCTATAATGGTAATTTTGTAAAAATGTAAATTTTAAATTTTTATCATTAATAGATATGCAGTGGGAAATTTACCAAAAAAAGAAAGAAAGAAGCAGCCTGCTTTGACTTTTTGCCTCTATTCAAAGGAACAGATTACCAAGCCTGGCTGCTGCACTCGTAGTAACATTCGAGTAATGACAGAAGTTTTTACTCTCGACGTTAACCTTCTATCGCATCCACGTTTCACATATTTCAGTCTCAAAATGTTACATTCGAGAATCACAGAATTCCAACTCTCGACGTTATCAGTCTGTCGCATCCACGTTAGCTCGTGGCATCCACATTTTTCAGTCTCATATGTCTCTTCAAATTGTAGTACAATTATACACCAGAATTGTAAAGTAAATTTGTCTTTTTGAAACAATCCAAATCAATAATTTAGCTTTCGTCAAATGAAGAATCCTTCGTTTAACAGAACTCAATGCACAGTAGCCTGCTCATCATTTCAATTCCTACCAGTGTCAGATCGGTCCAACCGATTACGATCTTATTCAATTTTCAACATGGTATAATGACATGGAACATTTTGATAAGGATTCGATGTGTATAAAGACCAAGTTGAGAAATCCAACACTTTTGATTCGTTCTAGTCTAATCGCATTAGAAATTAGAATGCATCGATTAAGCTATCATTCCTTGCATGTGATATTTGTGTTTTCTGTACATAGATGCATTTACTACCCTCTTGGACATGCTGCACGAAGGAGTCGACAAGGATTATCAGTGTAAATACCAAGTTGATAAATGGAGTGCCTTTGCAAGTGTGTACAATACTAGTTTTGATATGATCATTCAATCAGACACAGTTATATAGAAATGGGATCGTCCAAATTCCAAAGCAGCAGTTAAATAAGAAGAAATTGATTCACTTCTACCCTATTTAGAGATTTTCAACGACCGAAAACAATCAAAAGCAAGTTAAGCAAACCTATTCCAACGTTACATACACATGCACTTTCTGCAGACAGCCTTATATTTTCTTGGACACACTACTGTCTACCACTCTCGATAATCAGAATTACTGTAAGGAGAGAAAAGCTCGCAAAACCAATTCTTCTTTCTCATTGGATTCCGTCCCATGTCTCTGCAAAGGGTATCGTTGTCCCATATCTGAAAACTGTCCAGACAGATTTTCGAATACAAGGGTGTAAATTTCTTCATATGCTTGGAATGGCTATCAATATCTGCCTCCATCTCCCTGATACTTGGAAGGACAAATTTTCCCGACAGAAAATGGGCTAGCCACTGAGTACGTATTTCAGTGGAATGCAGATTTGATAAACATTCAGGATAGCCAAGAATTGCCATACAAGGAATGCGTGGATGGATGAGCCCCCTGTTTATTCTCAGTAGAAAAGTGACTTAGGCGTTAGGGGTCAAACCTTCATCAGTCACCAGCTTTTTCACCTCAATTGAACCACTTGAATTAACAATAACAATAAACAGGAAAACATTAAAGAATCCAGAGCTGTAGTGAATAACTAACCTGTATAGAGGAACTACAGCTGATTTCTCGAGAGGTTCTGCAAAAATCTTTGGAAGTAGGCTCTTCAGTTTTTTTTCACTGTCATAACCAGTAGCGAACAGCACAAGATCAGCTTCCACCACTGTTTGATCATCTAATACAATCCCCTTACTGCAAAAACCCCAGTTGGTAGATTTTCGAAAGTGTATGCAACCTTCCTCTGCTTTTGAAAACAAACCATCTGGAAGCGATGAAATTTGACAAGAAGTTAACTCCCGAAGAAAGCTGTGATGTGGAACAAGGCCGTACTTTCGCAAAGGAAGTTTCCAAATAAGGTAGAGCTCCAAAAACTTGAACATTGCCCATCTCTGCAAAAAAAGAGACAAACATTGAACTCCTACACTGTACATGAATTTAAATAATAAAATTGTTGAAATAAGGTTACAGATGAAATAGGGCTGCTTTCTATAAAATTATCTTTCACTCTACTATTTTTATTGTGAATTTTAAGTACGTGTATGCAGATTTATGTATGGAATTTTTGGTGTTGTGTAGAAGTAAGTGAAAAACTTCAGACATATTACCAGTGCTTAAAAAAATCCAGAAATTTTGGAAACAACTTCTACAAATTACTCCTAATATTATCCGAGATTTATGGTTTGAAAATTCCAAAGAAATAGAGAAAAGAATACCATCGGTGCAAATAGGCGCGATATAAGGCTGTACAGAAACCCTTGACCGGGTTTTTCAAGTAACAACTGGGCAAAACGTGTACCGTAAAAAAAGGATAGGGGCACTCCCCAAACACTGTCGGAAGGCATTGTCCAGTGCGCTGTTCTGAACACCAGCGTACAGGGATGCCCACCTTCTCCCCATCAAATGTTAAAGAGAGCTCATCAGTAACTCTAGTATACTTAATGAATCAAAAAACATTTATGGTGTAAGGTCTATATTATCTAACAATATATACCTTGATTTGCCTCAGCGCATTCCACCGCTAAATCCATTGCTGACTTCCTAATACCGATAACTACAATTTTTTTCCCTTTGATAAGCTCATCGGCACTCTTTTCATCCAAGGCTGAGTAGTCCAATGTATGCAAAACTTTTCCTTGAAATACTTCCGGCCCTTTACCAGGAGGAAGTGATGGGATCTTGGGTACATCCCCATATCTACCAATGCATAGTATTAAGAATTCAAAATGATGCCACTGCATGAACCAAGGGAAACCAAAACAATTCAATATATTCCTCGATGGCAGGGAAATTTTCGTGGCATCAAGTGAATCTAGCTGTTCTTTCAAATGAGAAGATGGTGGTATAATCATTAACTCATTGAAAGCATTTGATTTCAAAAATATATATATATATATATATAAATAACTCCAAATTTAAATTATAATCCTAATAAAGTCTAACAACTTTAAAAATTATTTTTAAAACCAAAAACTTAAAACATTTAAACTGAATTTATATTTATATTTGTATTTAAATTGATATTAACAATTTTAAAATTAATTTAGAAAACCAAATTTAAAACATTTAAATTAAATTTATATTTAATTGATATTTGGATTTACATTTAAATTGATATCTGGAGTGAATTGTTAGTGGTTTTTTTTATGGGGTGTACTTAGGGAAATATGAATATGAGTCATATATTGTATTGAAACCTGGTAAGTTTTATCATTTTTAGTGGGAAAGAGGAAGTGGCATAAATAGTCTGGCAGAAATCATAGCATTATAGGGGACACTACTATGGGTAAAATGGTTGGGTATTGAGACCATAAAGATATTCAGGGACTCAAAATGTGTCATTAAATGGGTACACGAAACGCTCAATTCAATCCTATCAATCTTTCTGTATGAATGTATCTAGATTCTAGAGCAGACCCTTCTACAGATTACATATAGGCATGTGTACCAGGAACAGAATGAAATTGCGCACATGTTATCAAAAGGGGCATTGCATCATAAACATATTTCATTCACTTTCATTCTTTCGAGCAAGGTGCAATAATAAATGAACTATTGAGATCGTATAGCAAAGCAATTATGTATAAGTGGAAGACAAAGACACTTCAGAAAAAAAAAAAATATGCTTTGAAAATAAAATCATAAGGGATAATGGAGATAGGATTTGAACTCACTTTTTATTCAGTAAAAGGAGACAAAAATATATTTTGCGAAAAATATAAATCAGAAACAATTATAATCACCCAATATTTTTTCCACTAAAAAATTAAAAAATCAACTAAACTTAAGCTTCATATGAAAAAGTATTCAGGTTGTACTCGCCAATTTATCCAGTTTGTTATACACGATATTCTTAATAATAATAAATTGCTATATTTATTTTACTATTGCCTTCATAATTATGATATTTGGTTGAAGTGATTAATTAACTGGTACCATGCATAAAAGGAAACAACCATATTGTATCCTCTATCTGTCTCTACCTCTGTGGATTCTCCATTGATTTTTTGCACACCCACTTCCCAAACTGCGTTATTGGCATATGGACCTCCGTTCTTACCCCATAACCCAGCATGTTCCAGACTGTTCTCACAATATTCTTGGCCAATATATCGAATCTCCACAACTTTGGAATTGAAGTGAATGTAATCAAGCAATCCAAAATGCATGGCATAGCTCTGGAAGTAGTCCAACACCTCAGAGTGCGTTGGGAATTGGTTAGTTACATGGCTTGGCCATGGAAAATCAGTAAATTCGAAGGCAGGGCGACTAGTCTGTAGCTTTGTTGAAGAAAATGTTTCTCTCCACAGGCCGCCAATTCCTTGTTTTGCTTCAAACACCGTGGGCTTCAGATTTCGACTCAGTAAATATTTGGTTGCAAGGAGACCACTCATTCCTGCCCCTATGATACAAACCCTTCTATCCTCAGTCTTACCTTCCATCACAAAAAACTCTCTGTAGTTAGCCACCAATTTGTCTAGCTAATTTTAGCACTTAACCAATGCCAGTCAGACAGTTCTCTCTCATTTTCTCTTTGTATATATAGCAATTTAACGAAACAGATTTTCAAGCCTGGCTGCTGCACTTGGCGTACGTTCGAGAAATCAGAGAATTCTAGCCCTCAACGTTAACGTTGTATGGCATCCACGTTAACTTAAGGCATCCACATTTTTCAGTCTCAAATGTTCCTTTAAATTGTGTTAACAACTGTAAAGAATTGTAAAGTAAATTTGTCACTTTGAAACAGACAAAATCAATAATTCAATAATTTAGCTAATAGTCAAAAAGAAAAATTCTTAATTTCACATAACTCAATGCACAGCAGCGGTCAATTCCTACCAAATTTTCAGGTGGTCCAATCAAAACTTCTATATGTATGGCCTCTTTCGAATTGTATTCTAGATTGAAATGACTACTCCAAATAGTAGTTTAGGAGGAAAGCTCTACCGTGCAGGCCTGCTGCACTTCTCTAAAAGAAGGTATTCTAGATTTGTAACCTTTCACGTCTGGTTGCAAAGGCTAATTATTAGTGGTCCATTTTTTCAGAAATTTGAAATAAAATTATTATCTTTTATTATTTGAGAATAATCTTATTATCTGTTTTCGTGTTTTTTTTAAATTTAGAATATAATTTTTTTAATAAGGTTTTGTTTGAATATTATATTTTTAAAGAAATTAGTGAAATTTTGATTTTTGTTTCTTTAAAATGGATTTTTCACCGTCAATACTCTCAAAACCTTTAGATCACTTGATTGTAAAAAATTTACAACCGAACTAGTATATATATATATAATAATTCTAGGGGAATAAAGAAACGTACCGCATGACTCCACAAGAAAATGAAGAAATAAAGAAACAGGGGCAAGAGTTGTTGGACAAAGGATTCATAAAGAAGAGCTTAAGTCCATGTGTTGTTCCTACCATGCTCAGCCCAAAGAAAGATGGTGGATGGAGAATGTGTATTGATTTAATGGTCATCAATAAAATTACAATCCACTTCTCAGCATTGAAGATCTGATTGATTGTTTGAGTGGTGCTAAGTATTTTTCTAAAATTGATCTAAATATTGGTTATCACCATATTATAACTAAAGAGGAGGTGAATGGAAAACAGCTTTCAAAACAAACAATGGGTTGTATGAGTGGTCGGTAATGCCTTTTGACTTTACAATTGCACCTAGCATGTTTATGAGATCAATGAATGAATTCTTGAAATAATTTACAAGTAAATTTGTTATTATTTATCTAGATGACATTTTAGTGTATATCCAAACAAAAGAAGAGCATATCAAGCATCTCAAATTAGTTTTGAGCACCCTGCAGCAAGAGAAGTTGTTGATAAATTTAAAGAAATGTAGCTTCATGAAGAATGAGTTGGTATACCTGGGATTTGTGATTTCGGAAGAAGGATTGAAGATGGATTTAGTTAACGTGAAGGAAATCATTAACTGGCCTATTCCAAGGAATGTGTTTGAAGTAAGAATCATTCGTGGTCTTGCAAGTTTCTATCGAAATTTTATAAAGAATTTTAGTAGTTTGTGTGCACCCATTGTTGACACAATCAAGGAGAATAAGCAATCATTTAAATGGACTATATTAGTTGATAGAAATTTTAAAATATTTAAGCAAAGTATAACTCAACAACCTGTATTAGGCTTACCATATTTTAACAAATGTTTTCAAGTTGAGACAGAGGCAAGTGGAGTTTCTATTGGAGTTGTACTAAGTCAAGAAGGAAGGGCAATTGAATATTTCAATGAAAAATAAAATGAAGAAAGACAAAATTATTCCTCTAATGATAAAGATTTATATGCTATAGTTAAAGATTTAAAAAAATGGAGGCATTATCTTATGTCCAAAGAGTTTGCTCTTTATACTAATAACCATGCTCCACAGTTTATCAACAGTCAGGAAAAATTGAATGACAAGCATGCTAAATGGGTGGAGTTCTTGCAAAATTTCACATTTGTTGATGGGGCCAACCCACATGGTCCCGCTGTTCCAAAGCTGATGTGTAACGCACTTACGATCTGGATAGTAATGTAATTGATTTGGTAATAAAAGTTGTTTTGATTTTCAATCTCCTTGGGTTACGGCATGGGTACCTTGATGGTTTGCTAGGTGGACATCTGTCCCTCCTCGGGATCTTGGAAACTCGCCTCGATTTGGGTTTTACTCCGTTCGCGCTCCTTGGGTGGTCATTGTTGCACTGGTCTTTAGCTCTGCGAGCTCCTGGTGATTCTTTGTAACTCCTGTGTTTTCTGTGATGAAATGTATGAACCCTGTCTGCCCGGTCGACGATGTGGTGTGTGTTTGGTTGCGGTCGTGGTCTCTGATTTTTCAATTCTTGGCCTGTATGCTATTGATTCTTTGGTGAAGCACTGGTAAGATTTGAATTATAGTTCCATTTGCATGTGTTTTCGTTGTCGTTGTAGTGTATATCCGGCTTTGATGTTCGCCTCTGTGTATTTTGGTCGTTGTCTGCTCGTATCTCACAAGGGTTTATATCTCTGCGAGAGCTATAAGGTTAATGTGGACATGGGTTCGTCGGCTTCCAACTTCGACTGGTCATGAGGCATGCTCTACCCGTCCCTTTGCCAACTCAACCGGTAAGCTTTCGTTCTTTGCTAGATTTTATGTCTGCTATTTGTTTGAAACTAATGGCTCAGCTCCTTTGTAAGCAGGGGTTCGTCTAGTTACAGAACTTATAGCTGCGGCTCGCCTATCAGGTAATGGCCCTTGTTAAACTTCATCAGCAATTTCTTCTCGATTCTCCGTTGTGGTTTTCGTTTGTTGTGGTTGGTGACTAACCCTTTCTTCGTTTGCCCTTATGCAGGTGGAGTTGTTAGTTGGTCCGAACACTTGGACTCCCGGCCACCCTGAACAGTATACGGGTAGCTTCACCTTGTCGTTTTAACTGTGCTTGTTTGGGTTCTTGTATGGTCTGCTTGGTTTTAGTTGGCTCTGTGCCACTGTTTGCTGTTGGTTCCTTAGGTGAGAGGTTTTGTGGTAACCTCAAGGGATGGGCTCGAACTCTTTATTGAGGGCTTTTGTTTGCAACCGTGTCAGCTCCCCATGTCTGCGAACTCGGTTGGTTTTGTAGTTACTTGGAACAGAGAATGTAAATACTGATACAGACTTTTAATGACTATGTTCTATTCCGTGAATTTTATATGAAAATAATTCTAGGACCACTTGTATGGTTTTGTTTGCATACCTGTTAAATGTATATACACCTGGGCGTTATGACCGCGCGACCTGTGCTGGTCATTGTGACTCTTTGTTTGATTATTGGGCTTCTGTTTTGGTTCGGAGTCTGTAGTGAACCTGTTAACAATTGTTTTTTTATCATAAAAGAAAACAAAGGAATACACAACATTGAATTTCTTTTCACAGTACTTGAGGACACTCGTGGAATTGTATGTGCACTAAAAGAATGAGTATATTTATTTCTTTTTCTTATCTTCTTCACTATCCAACCCCTATTGGGCTTATTTTTCCTCCTTTTGTATCACTATCTTCGAACACTTGGATAATTGTTGTTAGTTGTTTTATTGTTAGTTACAATAGTTATTTCGTATTTGAAACTTATTCTTAACTGGCATGTTTTTCTTTGCTTGTATTTACAACAGTAATATAACTGTTCGGAAACAAATGACTCTGACTAATTACTATTGTTCCTAACTAGAGTTCATTACATTATTCTTGGCATTTTTAACAGAAAAGTAAAATAACAAAAACAATAAATAAAAATAAAAATAAAGACAGACATGTTGTCCGTCCAGTGAGGTGTGTTCTCTGTCCTTGTCAGAATCCATATCAGCCTTCTTTCCATCTTCATCCTGTTAACCAAATGCTCCTGCATCATTTGTCATCAAACATACAAGTGGCGAATCAAATAAGGTTGTTGATGCATTAAGTAGAATAAATTTGATTTTGCATGAGTTTCAAATCAGTACTTTTGGATTTGATGAAATGAAGGAGATGTATAAGGAAGATGTTGATTTTAAATATTCATATGTTGCTTATAAAAATCCAGTTAGTGGTCATATAACTCCATGGTTGAGTTTTATGTTGCAAGAAGGATTGTTATTTAAAGATAGCAGATTGTACATACCCAAATGTTCTATGAGAGAAAATATTATCAGGGAAAAGCATAGCTGAGGATTATCAAGATATTTTGGGCAAGATAAAAATTTTGGTCAATTGAATGATTTTTATTATTGGCCAGGCATGCAAGATGATGTGAAAAGGTTTGTTTCAAAATGTAGGATATGCTAGCATGCGAAGGGAAGAAGTCAAAATATAGGTTTATATCAGCCATTACTGATTCCTACTAGGCCATGAGATTGAGTCAGCATGGACTTTATATTGGGATTTCCAAGGACTCAAAGAGGTAATGACTCTATCTATGTTGTGATTGATAGATTCTCTAAAATGAAACATTTTATACCTTGTAGCAAAACTAGTGATGCCACCAATGTTACCAGTTTGTTCTTTAAGGAGGTGGTGAGGTTCCACGAATTTCCTAGAAGCATTGTATCTGAAAAAGAAACAGGAGCTTCACTCAATGAACGTCTAACATAGCACGTGCATTCGTGGCACACTAAACAATACTCTTAATTTGACTACATATTGGAAAATACCTCTAAAAATCACATTATTTAACCCTTACCAATACAAACCCAATACACCTTCCCAATTTAAAAAACCCCTACTTTCATTAGATATTGTAGGTTTCCATTTTTTTATTAACATTTTTTATACCCCTTTATATTTTTTGACTAATTTTGGGCTCCATTTTTTATACCTCCCAATATTAAAAACCCTTACCCCCAATTATATGCTCAATATATTGTGTCATTTTTTCTCAATAAATATCCCCCAATATAAACCCACGTGGTATGGTATTTCTCCCCAAGTGAAGCCCCCGTGGATAAAAATAGAAAGTTTGTCAGTCATTCTTGGAGAACACTATGGAAGAATTTGGGTACTAATCTTAATTTTTGTTCAGCCTATCACCCACAAACTAATGGGAAAACAGAAGTTGTGAATGGAATCTTGGGAAACATCCCAAGAAGCTTGGTAAGTGAAACTCCCAAAAAATGGAATCAGGTTCTTGCTCAAGCTGAATTTGCATACAATGATACACCCAACAAAAGTACAGGAATGATTCCCTTCTTGTTCTTGTATGAAATTTGTCCAAGGGGAGTATATGAATTGAGGAATTTGGGAAAACAAGATATAAAAAGTGCAGAAAGTGAAGAATTTGCAGTGAGCATACAAGAATTGCAAGAAATAGTTAAGTAACAACTACAAGAAAGCATCAGCAAATACAAACAAATGGCTCATTCGGAAAGAAGGAAGCAAAACTTTGAGATTGGTGATTTAGCGATGGTACATTTGAGGAAAGAAATATTTCCTAAAGGAACTTACAACAAGCTAAAACTCAAGAAGATCAGACCTTAAGAAAAAAAAAAAAAAAAACTCAAATGCTAATGAAGTGGAGCTTCCAAGCAATGTTGGTATTTCCCCAATTTTTAATGTTTTTTGTTTGTATTCCTTTCAGGGAACATGAAAAGTTTCAGATGATGAGTTTTCCACTAAAGTAGATCATATTGTTGAATAGAAGCAACCACTACCCAAAGCAACTCTAAAGGAAATTGAAGGTCTATTAGATCAAAAATTGGTGAAGAAAACTAGAGGAAAAAAGTACTTTCAATATTTGGTGAAGTGGAGAAATCAGTGATCGGAATATGCTACTTGGATGATTGTTGCAAAGATGTCAAACCATTGCATAAATGTTCAAGAGATCGTGGATAATTTCTTTCCCTCAGAGTCTGATGCAAGAGCATCTTACAAATGAAATTGGAAAAAAAACAAATAAAATGAGGAATTTGATTCCTTTATTTTATTAGTAAATTAACTTTGTTTTAGTTTAAAGATTAGAAAGTTTGGATACAAATGATGTTAGAAAAAGATAAGAAATCTTATTTGCTTTTGTGGATAGAGATGGAAGTAATTTTTTTATAAAGTTTAGAAAATAGATTAGATTTGTAAAAGAAAAAAAAATATGAAGAAAGCTTAAGGCTTTTTGGAGAAAAACAGGGAGCTTGGATCCCTTTTTGAAAAATTTCAACTCATCCAAATTTTAGTAATTTTAGTAAAGAAGAATTAGATATATGATTATCTATGGAAGTATGTATTCATTTTTTGAATTTTGAAGAAAAAATAAAAATATATGTTAGAAATTTGTTGGAGATTGAATGAATGAGAAAAGTAATTTGAAAGTGTAAATGAGTTAATGTTACTTGCAGACTCCAGCGATTAATCGTGTTGCACGTCAGCAGTATCTCTGGCATCATTTGATATGAAATACTAGATATTGTAATTTCTTCTTCTCCTTATTTGGTCTTATAAATTAAAGATGAAATAAAATATGCACAAACACATTTCAAAAAACTCTTAACATTCGTAACAAAGGATGATGTTGGGGCTAATGTTTCAACCAAAATTATCCATTCACATATCTCTATTTTGCTCCAAGATTATCTAAATTACTTTTCTTTGTTATATTCAAATGTGATTCATTATTATATTTATAAGTTTGTTCATATATTCAATAATTGTTATCCATTATTTTTACATAAAAAACCATAAATAAACATTACAGTTGCATAGGAGACTTGTTTAAATAAAACTTGAATAAAATTATTATTAGGACAAAAACATCAAACATTGTACACAGTCTGAGCTTCCAAAAGTTTCAATCTAGGTGTGTCGTGGACGTAATTCTCGATCTGGCTATCGACATTGCCGTATATAAAAAGCACTCTGATTTGGGAATGGTGAAGAAGTTTAGTTTTCTGCACGTCTCGCTGAAAATACTTCAATTTGGACTATTGTTCGATTTGTGCGTGTCATTTTTATACAACGTACATGCAATTTTATTGGCTGTGGATGTGTTGCATAGGTGCAATTTTATCGTATCTCTCTGGAGAATTTACCTTCGATTCAATTTAATTTGAGTCTGAAAACTTATTAAAAAGGTTTTATTCCGAACAGTATTCAACATTACTTTACAAAAATTATAGTTATAAAATTCTTATATTATTAATTCCATACCGTGTTAAAATGTATGGTTAAAATTTTCTTGTACCGAATAATATATGATTTCATTTTCAATCAAAGCATGATTTGAATGGACTGTGTCTTGATTGGTACACTAATTTATTCCAAATTTGTGATAATAAAGGTTATCTTTCGAAATAGTATATAACGTTAAGAGCTTTGAAGTTAAATTCTTTCCCAAATAGTATATAAGGTTAAAGAGATTTGAAGTTCAAATATGAGTGTTTTGCATGAGTTAATGGAGAAGTTGTTTAATAATCAAACTGCCTATTGAGTGTTTTGCATGAGTTAATGGAGAAGTTTTTTAATAATCAAAGTTCCTATTAATATATGTAAATGATTTCAATTTCAATCATAGGATTTCATTAGGGTGTGTTTTTTAATAAATTTGCTTTTTTGTTTTTCTATATATGATTATGGTTTTTTCATAAATTTGCTTTTTTGTTTTTTTATATGTGATTATAACCATCGTTAGTTGAAACAAATTCTGTAAACTATTTAAATATTAAATTATTTTTTTTAAATAATAAAAGAATAGAATGTTGGTTTGAAGGAAGGGATATATGGATCAAAGTTTAAGCGAGAGTAGAGAAATGGGAGAGTGGAGAACTGGAGGGTCGACACTTTTACTTTTGAAGATGGAGGAGGTGGCATAACAGATTGAACCACCACCTGAGAGATAGAAAATACGTGAATGGATGGGGAAAAGTGCCCACATTTTCGTGTTCTGCAACATGATGGAAGGGAGGAGCTCTAAATTCTTGCAGACACACAAGGAGATGCAAGAAAAGCATAGAGAACATAGCAAAAAGAAAAAGAAAAAGAGGAATGCTATAAAAGAAGGATGTGACTGGATAAACAGAATTTTCTTTAGATGCTAAGCATGGAGCACAGCAAACAATGTTGGAGTGGTGACTGAGCTCTGTGCTCTAAAATTGGGGTTTTATCTCCTATATTGATGCCTTGAGGTTGTTGGAGTGCGTGTGTCCAAACCTGATCGGTTAGTGGAGTCTTAATGGATGGCCAAATCATTGTGGAGTTGGTTGTATAGTTGTTAACCACCTAGAAAGGGAAATTTGAGTTATTATAGTGCTTGTTGGAGAGAGTTATTAACCACATGGACAATGGACTACAGACCCTTATGGTGCTTGCTATGAAAAGACAATTGGGAGATCACTTGGGTAATGAATTCAACCTTCTACATTGAGAAATGCCCCATATGGACATTAGGTGGAGTCCTATAATTGCATCAAAGAAGTAAGTGATTCATATGATGTTTATTTCCAAAGGGTGGTTGAGAAACCACTTGGACAATGGAAACCATCTCTTGAGTGTCTACCAAGCTTGGTGTGAATTTTCCTTTAGGTAAGCATCCCCTCGGATTTTGGTTTGACTGGGGGGTAGTTAGTTGTAAGAAAGTTTCAATGCAGCTAGCCTATGGTTGGGTGGAGAGTTGAAGTCCATCCTTTGGTTGCAAGTCGTTGTTACACACTCAGATAAGTCAAATGCATTGATATATTGAGTTATGAACTGTGATGTTCCATGAATTAGATATGTCTGAATCAACCCTTGTATATTCTTGAATATTAATGAATCCCTGAATGGTGAAGACCGCAACTATGCTCATGATTGACGAGTTATCTTATATGTTACGGATTTAACAAATGTATCTACGTTGTATAATAACTTGTTTATGGCTAATACAATAAACTATGTATTTATGCTCATTCATTTCATTGTTATGGTGAGAAATGTAATGAGTTTAGTTGCTCAAAGGACTTATGTTGTTTATTGGAGGGCTTGCATTCTCTCTTCTATTGATATCATATCTTGTATGCTAGTACTAATGATCAATAGATACATGCTAATGAAAAAATTTAACCAACTTCTAAGAGGTTGCAAGGTTGGACTGGTTGAGGATAATCTCCTAGTGTGTTTTTGTTGAAAAACTATGAAGTTTAGTGTTGGGGCTCCACCCCCTTCTTATTTAGGAGACCTCATAATGGGTGTCCTTGGTACCAGTTCCATTTATTGGAATCAAGTAGAAATTGAGGTTCAAGATTTCAACCTTCCATAGAAACTAGGAAATTTGGCATTTATTTTGTCACATTTTTTCTTGAAAAAAAATCCCCTCTTCCCTTTTCCTTCACACATTGTTGAAATCTAGGAATTTCAAATTGACGAGGACCAATACTTTTGTGAAGGCCCGAATTAATATAGAGCTAGATTTATTTCAAGCATATTTGTATTCGGGGATCCTCGAACCGGGGGCTATCAACAATCAACACTTTTGTCAAGGCTCGAATTACATTGAGGCAAGATTTCTCTCAAGCAGATGTGTATCCAGGGATTCAAGAATATGAGGTTGAAAACACATTCGTGAAGGCCCAAATTACTCAAACGTTGGATTTCTCTCAAGTTTATTTGTGTCTGGGGATTCAGGAATATGAAGGTAGCAAAGGGCACACACATTTTGACAGCTTGGATACAACTAAAGATATATCTCAATCTCAGTGTTAGAGGGTTGGCTCACTTGCAAAAACAAATGTGGCAAAACCTTTCCGTAGAATATATGAGAGTCTCAAGATTTGAGGGTGGCGAGTGATCGCACAAATGTCCAAGCTTAGATCTAGCTAAGGCCATATACACTTGCAATGTAGCATAGGGTTTTGTGGGCCCCACCCTGTGTTGGTGTTGAAGTGCCATAGGAGAAAGGCAAGGGATACATGGATGCCACATGGTAGTATAATGGTGACATGGCTTGGTGACATGGCTTGGTGACATGGCTTAGTGATGTGGCATGGTAATGTGGCTTGGGTTTGTGGCATGGTGACATGGCTTGGGGTCGTGGCATGGTGATGTGGCTTGAAGTGGGCCACCTAGATTTTCAATGGAGCAAAACAGAGAGCAGCCTAGAGATTGTCAATCAAGATCCATTAAGGAGGCCCCATTGGGTTCAAATTTTAACAAACATTGGGGGGGAGGTGGACATTGTTGAGATTAGCACTGAACCACCCTCCTCTAATCAATGATTGAAATTCATTAAGGGGGGAGGGGCCTACACAAATTTGAAACCACCATTGGGGGGTTGTCCATGTTACAAGTGGTTTTGATCAAGGCTAGGCTAGAGTTTAACTTACGTGGATGAAAGGAAGAGAGTGGAACCATGGAAAAGCCCTACATTCTGGAACTATACCATTGGCCCAAAATATTATGTGTGAGGAGAAAACCCTGATACCAAGACCTTGAGATGACATGGGCTAGTGGGCTCCACCTAGAACACTGTATATGATGAATGGAAATGTGGTCTCATGGCATGGTAACCAAACTACCCATCCACATGCGTGCCACATGGAATGCTTGTGATGACATGGCCTCCATTAATAAGCCAAAACTTCTAATAGGCATAAGTTCTGATATGTAACTCAAACTAAGATAAATTTTATATCATCATAAAGCTCTTGAAAAGCTGGTCGTAATGATGATTTCTTGATTAATTTCCCTATAACTATAAAACATGAAAAAATTTCTAACCCCATATCCATAACAAAACTTGGGGATTGGGTCGAATAGGTAACACCTTCCTTAGCCTGAATATTTAAGGGGGTGTAAGGGAGGTGCTTATAGAGTGTTATATGAGCGAAATTTTAACAATGGACCCAACATGGCTCACACACAATTGAAAAAAAATAATATGACATTTAATCATTGTATATGTTGAATTTTGATTTATAGTTGATATGGTTTCTAACCTTGATAAAATGTTGATATGTATTTTTTATCTAGCATGTATAACTGACATGCATTTTAATTTTTTGAACAACTTCAGGTCAACATGCTTAGTACTAATAGACCAAGCTGATAAATTACAAGATTCATACCAAATTTTAACTAACAATTGTGTGTGTATGACAACACATACAAAGACACATATTCCACCAAGAAATAGAGGAGTGAGTAATAGAATAGTGCAATATAGCATGAAAAAATCCCATCATAATCAGAAATAGAAACCAGTTGGGAAAATGTCAGAGAAAAATTCCCCTTATTGGATGGATACTCTCAAGAGCTTGAGAGGTTAATTGAGAAGTTGCAAGGAAGATAATGAAAAGATCATGAGAGCACAAGAAAGGAGAGAATAGGTGAATTTAATGATTTTGTAGAGCTTATCATATCTACAAATTCAAAAGTAACATGAGCTCAATGCTAGCTATCTACATGGGCACAAGTCCAATCAAATCCCACCAGAGATCTAAAAATAGGGATTGGAAACCAATAGGGAAAAAGGTATCAAGTCAAGGAAAAATGATGCAAGCCCAATTTTCAAGACCTCTTAAAATCCCACAGTGCCCAGATCTTTTCTAACGAGTTATTTCCTTTAATCCTTGTGGGAGGACTTAAATACAAAGTGGGAGGAGTTGCAAGGGTGTACAACCATTTTCCAAAACCATTGGATTCAAGCCTCTTTTTCAATATCATAGCCTCTTACAACCTCGTTTCGAACATTAACACCTCTAGTCTCCTTAGAACCACACTGTATATATGCTCTTACTAGGGATGGAGCCCAGATGACCAGATGTCCTTTTAATAATGCACTTTAAACCTTACAGGCTTGTGGGATTCTGGCTTGGCCCACTTCCATGCAATACTCCATGTCACTACTTCCATTGTCGCATTCTTATACCAATGTCGCCTTTCCACGTGATCATGCTATTCCTTATGCCTGACATATTTTTCCACTTAATATTAAATGGAAGTCTCTGGCTTCAACCTTCTGGGTAAGGCCCAATGTTACACATCTTCCACTGTGCCACATACACTCCACCTATCAGCCCCACTGGTGATGTTTGGCTCTTAATTAAAATTATTCCATTCTTGATGGTCAAATAAAATGGAAAAGTTCTCATCTCCAACAGATTTCATCAATCGACGAATCCCTAGTGCTAGACGATTTTTTTTAAATGGAAATTTATAACTCTTTAGAGCTTCTAGGCTTCTAACCCAGCATTGTCAAATTCTTCTCCTAGCTCTGTCAAGTGATGTATCCCATTGCTTTCAAATGATGGAATTCTGCCAAAATTTAAAAAAAAACTAAGTATTATGTTGGCTCCTTTGTGTTCTACTCCTATGGCTTGATTTTGTGGTTTCTTTATGTATTATGTCATTCATCCTTCCTCTATCTACTTCCTCTATGACAATTCTACATCCTTACACTCAACTTATACGCTTCTATTGCACCCTCTAATAAAGTCATCAATCGACATTACTCTTCCTTGGTAATTCTTGTGCATGAGATTGCAGCCTGATTTCTTTGCTCACTAACACTTCTACTACTCACTTTGATCTTCTTTTGCAATGAGATCATTGATCACTCTATTAATCAATGATCCATGTTTCCACCCCATTTGAGAAGATCAAAAAAACTTTCACCCTCTCATTTTTGAGCTTATACAGTTCTGCTTCATTAACACTTTCCTTTGTTTTGGTCTTGGCCTTTGTGTTCCTCCCTATAGTTTCTCTTAGGCACTAGACTTGAACCAGTCCAATGTCAATCCAATTTAACCTCATCTTCTTTGCAAGAAATTATAGATATTCTTATAGTGCCAATCCCTCCTGAGCTTATGTTTTTCACCTGAAAATAAAATCAATATAATATTTATTACGACCTCAATTCAATACTGAAAATTGTTGAAAATGCAACAAGAAAATCCTAATTTAATTTTTTCCTTGAATTAAATTGGGAATAAAATTGTAATTCCACATCTCATGACAACTTGTAATAATTAAATAAGTTAATTTGACTTAGTTGGCTTATTCAATTCGAGTTGAGGGTGTAACTATAGTCATGTAGAGTGTCTCCTACAGTTAGGAGCACCAATTGAGTTTATTTTGAGTTCTAATTATTTAATTCAATCTAACTGAGTTAAAGTCATTTAACCTAGTTCCAATTGATGGAGGAATTAGTGGGAGGTCTAATAGTGGGGTTTTTCCTATGGAAGTGGGATGCTACCTATAGTAGTGGGGTGTTGCCTGCAATAGTGGGGTGTTTCTTAAATTGCAGTGGGTTGTTTCCTGAATTGCAGTGGGTTGTTTCCTAAAGTGCAATGTGGTGTTGCCTGAAGTACAGTGGGGTATTGCCTAAAGTGCAATGTGGTGTTGCATGTACTATAGTGGTGTGTTGTTTGAAGTGCAGTGTGGTGTTACTTGCAATACAGTGTGGTGTTGCCTGCAATCGAATGTGGTGTTGTCTATAGTGATCAACAAGTAAACTGAAGATTCACTCATAATTAACTCATGCATGTCAGATCAGAGAAAGACCCAGTTGAGATTGGATTTCATGGACAGTGTACTATCAGTTGTAAAATCATCTAAATTAAATTGATGGTGCATGCAATCATAAAAAGGCATATGAGGATTGCACAATTCATAATTAAGGAATTTCCTAATTAAATAGAGGTTAATTCATTGAGGAATGGCGCAAGGAAATAGGGATTTAGGAAAGCAAGAATTTGGCTAAGTGTTAGCTTGATATTATATAGGACGCAATGAGATAGATAGATATAGTGCAGAGGTTGCTCGAGCTTGATAAAAGCATTTTAATCTTCTCATATTTTATGATTAATGCAATATATAGATAGCAGGGGCTTTATTTGTGGCTTTCCCTATGAAATCATTATGTTATGTGTGATTTAATTATTTCTCTTATATGCTTCGTGATTTCATCGATCAATTATTGTTTCCATTGATGAGTAGAGAAGATTCATGTCAATTATTTTAGAATATTACAATTTTAAGTTTGAATCTACAAGGAATTTCTACATGGTATTAGAATTGAAATCACTATAGAAGAGTAGAATATGAGTTTATCTTTTGCGGTAGAAATCTAATTTTTTGTATCATACTTCAAATTGAGTAGGATTTCATTATATGGATTGAGACTTGAATATGCCCTTGAGGGTAGTTCGAACTATATTTCTTGAAAGGATAGGATGGAGGTAGTGTTGGAAGACAACATGCTTAAGGAATTCATAGACAAAGATATTCCTAAGCCTCCATCAATTGATGCTCGGGATCTAGCAAAGTGGAGAAAGTGTGTGGCAAAGGCGAGAAGGATTATCCTAGAAGGAGTTCGATATCACATTGTCTTGAACCTCCACAGTAAGGAAACTCCATATGAGATGTGGAAGGCTTTGACATACCTGTTTCAAAAAAATAATGACCACAGGAAGTTGGCATTGAAGGACAAGCTTAGAAAGATGAAGATGGAGAAGGGAGACACAATACATAAGTACTTGACCAAGTTCACCCAATGTCAATATGAGTTTGGAAGTGTCGATATTACAGTTTTTGAAGATGATTTGGTGAGCCTAGCACTTCTAGGCTTTCCCAAGAGCTGGCACAGTTTCCAGGACCCAGTTAATGGGAGGGAGAAGTTATCAGAGTGAGAGTGGTTGTGGTCCGACTTGGTACAAGAAGAGATTTGACGGAACACCAAAGATGGATCATCATACAAGAATGATGATGAGTAGAACTATGCCTTAGCTGGAAAAGTGAAGAAACGAAGGGGAATTCATCCCATTCCAAATCATATTCTAATCAAGGTTGCAAGAATAAGGACATGTCGAAGATTAAATGTTTTTAATGTCATGAGTTGGGACACTATGCCACGAAGTGTCCGCACAATAAGATCGGTAATAATCCATCAAGAGGAGTGGTAGGTGAATCTATTGCTTCACAAATTAAAGTGGATTTCACCCTCATTGCTTGCATGGTGACATCGGTGATGGGTAGTGTGTGGTACCTAGATAGTGGAACCTCATTCCATATGACCTACAACAAATATTTTCTTCAGTGACTTGGAGGAGAAGGACCTCTAGATGCACATCGAGATGGGAGATGATGGGAGGTATACTTCGATTAGTATCAGTATTGTTACCTTTCAGAAGGAGTTTGGTTCTCCTCTCACATTAAAAGATGACATGTAAGTTCCGGGCTTGAAGAAGAATTTGGTTTCAATTTCCATGTTGGAGGACCATGGCTATGATGTGATATTTATCAAGGAAAAGGCTTTCCTTCATCACATAGCCTTGTGATAGGTGAAGTGGATCAAGGTTCTGGTGAATAACCTCTACAAATTGGATGTAGAAGATTGCATTTCTTTGAGCACAAAATAAGAGAAGGTGTAAATCCATCACATCAGTGAGTTGTGGCATAGAAAATTAGATCACTTGCACCATGGAACTTTGAAGATCATGCAGCAAATTTCTACGGGACTGCCCAAGGGTACACTAGAGAAAAGAGACACATGCAAAGGGTGTACATTGGGGAAGTACACAAAATATTCCTTCATGATAAAGACAGTCGAGTGCAAGCGATCCTTGATAGAGTTCACTCAGATGTGTGTGGACCATTCTAGATAGCCTCCATAGCTAAGCATAGGTATTATGTAATATTTGTTGATGAGTTTTATTGTAAGTGTTGGATTTTCTTCATGCAGAAGAAAGATCAGATGCTCACAAAATTTTATGGACTTAAAGAACTTGTTGAGAAAGATACTGGCAAGAAAGTTAAATATTTTAGAAGCAATAACGACGGAGAATATGTGTCAAATGAATTCAATAACTTATGTGCATTAGAAGGCATTCAGTGGGAGTTAATAGCACTTCATAACCCATAGCAAAATGGGGTGGTTGAAAGGAAGAACAAAAGTATTGTGGGAGCTACATAGGCAACGTTACATGATCAGGGCCTACCATTTCACTTGTGGGATGATGCATGCAACACAGTTGTTTATTTGTAGAACAAAATTCCTCATCGAATTCTCAAGATGAATACACTAGAAGAATATTTTCCAGGTAAGAAACTAAATGTGGCACACTTCAGGATCTTTGGTTCATCAGTCTATTGTCATGTTACCTAGGATGCACAGAAGAATCTAGAGCCAATAGCTGAGTTGGGCATATTTGTGGGGTACACTAATACACCTTACAACTATCAAGTGTACCTGTCATCCAACAATATGACAATGATTTGTAGAGATGTGAACTTCGATGAAGATAAGTCCATGAGATTTTCCCTTGAGAGGGAGTTTCAGTTACATGCAGATAGGGATATTTTAGCTCCAAAGGAGGAACCTAAGGATGATGTGGAGCAGCCACATGCAGAGGAGAAGAGAGTGGAAGAACCCACTCATGCAGAGACTTCCAGAGATGGAAGTAATCACACCAAAGAGGCTGACAAATTAATGAATGATGCTAGAGAGAATGTGGAGCACCAATATCATAGAATAGGTAGAGGATTTCACCAAATCGTTACACTAGCTACATGGCTCTGATGAGCAAGAGTATAAAAGTTGGGACATCCTCTTTCAAGGAACCAGTACAACAACCAGTGTGGGTTGATGCCATGGTTGAGAAGTATGAATCCATTAGTAAAAACAGCGTTTTGGAAGTCGTCCCAAGACCAGCAAATAAGTCAGTTGTGAGTTCTAGATGGATTTACAAGGTAAATAAAGTAGCAGATGGTGTTAGAGCCAAGATGCATAGCAGATAAAATCATATACACAGCTATTAAATCATGCACAGGAGACACAGCAGATTAACGTGGTTCACCCAACCAATCTGGGCTACTTCCACCAAACATAGGCATCGGCATTCTTTATTAATCAAACAGGAGATTAAAAAATTAATCAAGTTCCTCACAAACTCTCTCACCCGAAAACAACCCGTATGGATACCTGTTTTATAGCTAGGAGAATCTAACTGCCTCATAAATCCTCTCACATCAAATTTAGGATGCATTAACTCTCTCCCAACAACCTGGAGCTAATCTAGGAACAAATTTCTATTGTTGTCACACATTGAGATTTTTGCCTATTTTAATGAAACATAAAATCTCAACAATCTCCACCTTGACAACAATTAGCCTGATACCCTGTTTGTTTATTTTTTTATCTTTTCTGCAAACCAAAAGAAGCCAAACACCAACGTAGCTTCTCTAACAAAACTGGTTTCGTGAACATGTCTGCACAATTTTCCTCTGTATGCACCTTTTCAAGAGAGACTCCCCTTTCAGTGATAACCTGTCTTACAAAATGGTACTTGATCGGTATATGTTTTGATTTACTATGATAGGCCGGATTCTTAGCCAAATGTATTGCACTTTGACTGTCACAAAATAATTTGATGTTGTCCTGCAACCTACCAAATTTACCAAACAAACCTTTCAACCAAATCGCTTCTTTGCAAGCATGAGAAGCAGCAATGTGTTTTGCTTCAGTAGTGGATAAAGCAACAATGTTCTGTAGCTTTGATATCCAGCTGATAGCTCCACCTGCAAGAGTAAAGACGTACCCTGAAGTTGACCTTCTCTTATCCAAATCACCTACAAAATCGGAATCAACATATCCGCAAACAAATTCACTTACTCTTATTGTAAGAAGTACAATAACTACTTGTGCCTCTCAAGTACCGAAGCACCCATTTCACTGCTGACCAGTGTTCTTTACCCGGATTTGCCATGTACCTGCTGACAACCCCAACGGCATGAGAAATATCTGGTCGCGTACAAACCATCGCATACATTAAACACCCTACTACATTGGCATATGGAATTCGAGACATATAATCCTTTTCTTCATCTGTATTAGGACATAAACTCGAAGAAAGCTTAAAATGGGAAGCTAAAGGGACTGAAACAGGCTTCACATTATTCATACCAAACCTCAAAATTATTTTCTCAATATACTTTTGTTGTGATAGCCATAGCTTACCATTGCTCCTGTCTCTGAAAATCTCCATGCCCAAAATCTGTCTTGCTGCTCCTAGATCTTTCATATCAAATGTCCTTGCCATCTGAGCCTTCAACCTGTTGATTTCTTTTATGCTTTTGCTTGCTAAAAGCATATCGTCAACATACAATACCAAGATAATGAATATGCCATTATTCAACTGTTTAAAATAAACACAATGATCATATTCACTTCTAACATATTTCTGACTCAACATGAAAGAATCAAACTTCTTATACCACTGCCGAGGCGACTGCTTCAGGCCATATAATGACTTCTTGATCCTGCAGACAAATTTCTCATTGCGATGCTGAACAAACCCTTCCGGTTGTTCCATATATATTTCCTCATCTAAATCACCATGTAGAAATGCAGTCTTAACATCTAACTGCTGCAACTCTAAATCAAGAAAAGCCACTAATGCTAACACAATTCTAATTGAAACAATTTTAACCACTGGTGAAAAAATCTCATGAAAGTCAATATCGGCTTTCTGAGAAAACCCTTTTGCAACCAGTCGCGCTTTGTACCTGTCTTCCGTATCATTCACACCTCGTTTCAGCTTAAAGATCCATTTACACCCCACAGTTTTCCTGCCTTTCGAAAGCTCAACCAGATCCCATGTGTCGTTCTTACTTAAGGCCATCATTTCGTCCTTCATGGCTGCTTTCCACTTGTCACTTTTCGAACCTTCTATTGCTTCCTGATAGCACAGAGGTTCATTATCATTAGCAGTAAATGCAACAGAAGTAACATAATCATCATACCTTCTCAGTGGCCGTTTGATTCTTGTCGACCTCCTTAAGGATGTTTCTGGCGCTTCCTCGATTGGCTGACTACCATCTGTAGGAACTTCTTGCCGATCTATATCTGAGACCTGTTCATGATCTAAATCTGAACCCTGTTCATGTTCTGATTCTGAAACTTGTTCATGACTAGTATCTGAACTATGGTCATCATGACTATCGTTAGAAATGATATCAAACTGAATGTGCTGAAAGTCAGATACATCATCCTGTTTCAATCTACTATCTACATCTAACTGTACAAGAGAGGATTCATTAAACTTTACATCTCTGTTGATGATGATTTTGCGGGTAGTAGGATCCCACAATCTATATCCCTTTGTTCCAACACCATACCAAACAAAGATATACCTTTTAGACTTTGGATCTAATTTAGTTCGCTGATGTTTAGGCACTAGAGCATATGCATCACAACCAAACACTCTGAGTTTAGAATAGTCACAAGGGTGTCCTTTCCATACCTCTTGCGGAATCTTGCAGTCTATGGCCGATGATGGAGATCGGTTGATCACATAACAAGTTGTTGCCACCGCTTTCGTCCACAAATCCTTTTGCAACCCGACGTTACTCAGCATACTCCTGGCTCTCTCTAGAAGAGTCATGTTCATGCGTTCAGCAACTCCATTTTGCTGAGGAGTATAAACCGTGGTCTTATGCCTCTCGATCCCTGCATCCTTGCAATAGCTGTCAAACTCCTTGGAAGTAAACTCACCACCATTGTCAGTTTGTAAACATTTTATTGTTCTACCAGTGTTGTTTTCTACCAATGCTCTAAACTGCTTGAAAACTGAAAAAACATCAAACTTTCTTTTCAACATGTAGACCCAAACCTTCCTAGAAAAGTCATCAACGAATGATACAAAATAAGACGAACCACCATATGAAGTTGTAGGGGCTGGTCCCCAAACATCTGAATGGATATAATCAAGTATGCCTTTACTAGTATGTTTGCCTGTTTTAAACTTTTGTTTACTTTGTTTTCCAAACAGAAAATGCTTACAGAAATCTAACTTTCCAGACTTTAGATTTGGAAGTAACTTGCGATCAGCCAAAATTTTCAACCCTCTCTCACTCATATGCCCCAATCTTTGATGCCATAAGTGAATGGAGTTACTGTCATGTTCAGACACAGTAGACACAAAATCTGACCCTATACCTCCATCTAACTGAAATAGATTTCCTACTTTCTTAGCTTTCATAACTAGTAAGATGCCTTTGTAAATTTTCATTACTCCACCTTGAATTACAGTTTTATATCCATTTGAATCAAGTGCACCTAATGAAATCAAATTTTTCCTTAAATCTGGTACATGCCTCACATCAGTTAATATTCTAGTTGTCCCATCAAACATTTTTAGTTGTATGCTCCCAATCCCAACAATATTACATGTTACATCATTACCCATGTACACAACACCATCATTAATTGATTTATAATCCTTAAACCATTCTTTATGGATACACATGTGGTTTGATGCCCCGGAATCTAACAACCAATGGTGACCATGATTTGACACATTAACTGATAATACTTCATCATTCATACCTGAACCAGATACTGAACCTGTATCTGTGGTGTTGGCTTCCTTCTTTTCTGTCGAAGAGCCTTCTTTAGCAGCCTGCTTTGGCTTCCAGCAATCCTTTTTCAGATGTCCAGCCTTGCCACAATGCCAGCACTTCACCTTGGGCTTCTTTCCTTTGGACTTCGAACGAGAGTCGCTATGCTTTCCCCCGGAGTGTCTCTCTCGTGAGCGACCTCTGGCCATCATTACCTCTGATGTAGAGGTGTCTGCATTTGACCTCTTCCTCGTCTCCTCAGCCAACAAGGCTCCAACAACATCGTCAAACTCAAGAATATCTGATGTACTAAAACTTATGGAAGTAACAAAATGATCCCAGGATTCAGGTAAAGAACATAATAAAGTTATCGCTTTATCCTCTGAATCAAATTTTACATCTAGACTGTTTAATTGCACCAACAAGGTATTAAAAACATTCAGGTGATCA
>APFE031238644.1:0-32633 GCA_000404065.3 Pinus taeda
CTGCCCTAAACGCAGTCTCGGAGGATTGGGAGACATTTGTCCAGAGCATTCTGGGTAGGGCGAATCTTCCAGATTGGGAAGAATTATGGGCGGCTCTTCACTAAGAAGAGATCAGACGGTTGTCGAAGACGGAAGTAGCAGCAAAGTAGTCCGGATCAAGAAAGAGGAGGAAGAGGATGCAGCTTTGGCATCTGCGGGGAAGCAAGAGAAGAGGAAGGAAAAGGACCTCTCCAAGATAAAGTGCTTCAATTGTGCGGAACTGGGGCATTATGCGAACCAGTGTACGAGGAAGAAGGCTAAGGGAGAGGTGTCTGAATCCAAGGCAGTGCTAGTGAACACGGAAAAGGAGGTAGAGGAGGATGACGATTGTGCCATGAGTGCTCATGCACCTCTAGAGAAGAGATGGGGAGACATTGAGCTGTAGTCAAGAAGACTACAGGCGATGAGGGGCAGGATCCTTGAGGTACCTAAACACTCGGATTATACCTAGATATGGGAGCCCCGAAGTGAGAGTAGAAGAATGGCGGATGTCGCTAGAAAAAGACATGGATGAAGCGGCAGAGAGTGCTATAGTGCAGTCCCAGGCAACGCAGAGAGGGTTGCAGTAGTGCGAGAGGCACAGAGAAGGTTGCAGCAGTGCAGGATGGCATGGAGAGGTTTGCAGCGGTGCGAGAGGAATGGAGTTGTTGCAACTGCGCAAAGGTAGTAGAGGGAGAACGAGATAGCGATAGAGAGAGCTTCAGCATCGGGAGAAGAATGGAGTTGCTGCAGCTGCGCAAAGGCAGTAGAGGGAGAACGAGATAGCGATAGAGAGAGCTTTAGCATCGGGAGTGTTTCTAGCCTGATTGGGATATCAGTAGTTGGGTGGATCAGTTACTTACTTCTCAGTAACTTAGTTGCAGCGCAGTAACAGTTAGCAGTAGCACGATGCAACATGATGAGAGGGGGTTGCAGTGCAGATGCAGTGTTGGGAGAAAGGACTAGCAACAACACAGATGCAGAGGGAGGTGTTGTATGGATGCAACAGTGGTAGTGGCAGGGCCATGGGTAGCAATACAGGAAGCAGCAGTGCATAGGATGTTGGCCGGGAAGGCCTAGCATTAGCATAGGTACTTGTGCTGTATAATCAGAGTGATGCTCAATGTGGAGTATTACTAGAGAACAGTCCTTGCTAAGAGGGAGTGTTGATTTGGGGTAGCATCGGATGTGCTCTAGCCATGAAAATTGGTGGAGAGGCTAAAGCACATGAGATCTCTAAGACCCAAAAATGGTTTGGGCAGATTTTACCTAGTTAAGGAGATATAATTAATATTTTTAATGGAGTTCCTAGGTCTAAACTTAGGAAAAATAAAATATTAATGGGTATTAATATAAAACTGGGCTAGAAGTTTCCAAATGACTTGGATCAAGCCAAATCTAATCTTAGCCATTGACTAGAGATGTAATCTTGGTCGTTGAAGGACCAAGAGGAAAAGTATAAGAGGGGCTTGAGGGTCAGTTGGAGAACACACCAAAGTGATCAGTCATTCGATTCTCTACAACGGGGTTTGCTAAGAGAAGTCAAATCAGTGATCAATTGCTGCGAGGGGCAGTGAGTACAAGACAGAGAGGCAGAGATAGTGCCGAGAGACTAGTGCGGAAACAGAGAGAGGCAGACGCTGAGCCAGAGGGAGCCACACAGAGGAAGAAGGGACTGTGCAGAGGCCAGAAGGGCCTGTGTCATCCACGCAGAGGTTGCAGGAGTGACGCGAAGGGCTGTAGAGGCTGCGCAGAGCCTCAGAACGCTGATGCATTGAGTTTCGGGCTGACGCAGAGGCCAAGTGGGCTAACGCTGAGCTTTAGATTGTGCTGGAGAGCAGTGTTGCGAACATCGTGATCGGGATTAAATCAACGAGGGGAAAAGATCAGAAAAAATTGTAAAAATCGGGAAAAAATCAGTAAAAATCGGCAAAACATCGGCAACATTAAAAAAATATATAAAAAAAATCATTTTCAATTTTTGACGTATCTAAAGCATTGGCGATTTTTTGACGATTTTTATGATTTTTTGGTATGTCATACTGCAATGTGGTTATGCATGTGGTTTATATTATAAACCATACTATTATAAACTCTCATTAAAAAAACAATATTTTAAACCTATTATTTTAAAACCAAATATTTTAAACTCAATATTATAAAACCTAATATTTATACCCTATATTAAACCTCTAATATTATAAAACCACTATTACAACCCATAATATTATAAACACTTAATTATAACCCCAATAAAATAATTAAGTGTTTATAATATTATGGGTTGTAATTGTATTATAACAATTATTAGAGGTTGGTAATGTGATTCCGATTGTTGTTATAAATTCCTCTGACTACATTGCTAAAATGCTAGAGCTCCTCTTTCTTCCTTCAAACCCTTTACCAAAAATCCTCTCAACACCATCACCAACCAGGTTTCCTCCTCACCTCGGTTGTAGTTTTTGAATGGTGAGGTGAAGGGAAGAGGATTTGATAGTTTACGATTTTATTGCAATTTTTATGATTTTTATCACGATTTTTTCATTTTGGAAAAAATCTTGGCGATTTTTTCTCAATTTTTTGGCGATTTTTACAATTTTTCAAAATGAAAAAATCGTCGATTAAATAGGCCAATTAAATCACCATGCCTAAAAAATCGCGATTTTTTAGGCATGGTGATTTAATTGGCCAGAGGGTTTCATGGGGCAAACTTTTCGAATATCTGCTTTTGAATAGAGAGGTATTACTACCGGATTATTTTCTCTGTCGGGTGAGCCAATTTGCCACCCAGTTGTACTCAGAAAGGCTGCATAATAAAATAACCCTCAAAATTGTTGCACTGGTTTTCCCAAGTTGGGTTTTTCTGGGGACAAGTTGTCCAAAAATAACGGTGTCACTTGTGTGTTTTCTATTTCTTTCAATTGTTGATCTGTAGATGGTTGAGACTGTATTGTCTTAATTTTAGTATTTACATGATTAAATAACTTGCTCGTAATTAACAAGTAGGAGAAATAAACCAGAGAATACAGATAAAATTTCTAATAGGTAATACTCAGAAATTTCAACACTTGACTTTCCCTTGGAGTAGTTGTTTTATTTTTCATTACTGGCATATGGTACTTTATGGAGTTTATATTTTCATTCAATAATTATGGCTACGTGCCTGGCATCTTCAATGGTTTGGGGTTTATATAATTTTAATTCTTCTCGAATGTAATCCTTAAGGCCACAACAATACATTTTTAATAGATCTTCATCTGAGAATCTCCCTTGCCTTATCACTAATACTTCCTATTCGTGAGTGTATTCACTTATCGATCCCTTCTATATGAGGTGAACAAATGTTTCGTAAACATCATCCTCTTCTTCGTTATGAAACCTTTTTAGCAAGGCATTTTTAAAATTTTGCCAATTGAACGAGCAAGCTGCACATTTGTTAGACCACCATAGGAACCAATCATATGCTTCTGCTTCCAGGTAGTTGGATGCGGTCATGACCTTCTCTTGTTCACCTATTGGCGGGTTTGCTACAAAAATGGCGTCCATTTTATTTACCCATACAATGGCGCCTTTATGGTTCTTACCATCATATTTAAGTAATTCTCTTTTAGTTTTGAGGTAGTCTTTGTTGGAGAACCTTGTATGGTACTGACTTCGTTCAAACTGTATATGTGGTGTTCGCAGCTTTTCATGCATCAATGGAATTTCATGATCTGGAAAAATTCCACCTTCTAGAGTTTTTGGACTTTGCGTCTCCGAAGGATTAAAAGGTGGATTAGCCCCTCCCATATTGGCTCATCATGCTTCTTATTGCTATGATATTCTTTGTTGGAATTTCTAAGTTTAACCCATTAGAAATTCTTCCTGTACTATCTGATTTATCTATTCCTACTTGTTCAATTACTTAACATGTTATTTACCATGTAAATACTGAAAATAAATACAAGTACAATATCAACACATACAGATCATCAACTGAAAGTAAACAAGCACACAAGTGACACCGTTGCTTTTGGATTAATGTCCCCAGAAAAACCCAATGCAGGAAAATCAGTGCAGCTATTTAGAGGGTTTTATTATTATGAAGTTTCAGAATACAACCTGGGTGCCAGAAATGGTTCACCCAACAGAGAATGCCTTCGGCAGTAGTACCTCTCAGTTGGAGACAAATATTTCGGCTAAATCACCAGATGAACGATCCCACAACAAAAATGCAGCTGCTACTGCTCTGCGTCACGTTATCCAACTCTCCAGCTCTTAGTCTATCCCACACAATTCTCCCAGCACTACCTCGAGGCCCTGCGTCAGCCTCTCTGGGCTCTGCATCAGCTTCTGGAGCCTCTACGTCAGCACCTAGACCCTCTGCGTCTCACACGCTGGCCCTCTTTGGCTCTGCGCAGCTCCTGGCTGCCTCTGCGTGGCCACTAGTTGGCTCTATGTCAACCTCTCCCGGCTCTACATTGATCCTCTTGGTACTAACTCCGCCTCTCTGCTATATATTCGCTGCCCCTCAGCTGCGACTCAGATCACTCGATTTCCTCAGCAAACTCTGCCCCAAAAAATCGAATTCTTGATCTTTCTTGGTGTGTTCTCCAACTGACCCTCAAGCCTCTTATACTTTTCTCATTGGTCCATCAACGGGCAAGATTAAATCTCTAATCAATGGCTAAGATTAGATTTGGTTTGATCCATGTCATTTAGAACATTCTCACCAAGTTTTATATTAATACCCATTAATATTTTAATTTTCCCAAGTCTAGACTGAGGAACTATATTAAAAATATTAATTATTTTAATATCTCTCTAATCGGGTGGAATTTCCCCAAACCATTTCTGGGTCCTGGAGATCTCATGTGCTTTAGCCTCTCCACAAATTTTCATCACTAGAGCACGTCCGATGCTACCCCAAATCAACATTCCCTCTTAGTGAGGATTGTGCTATAGTAATACTCCTCACTAAGCATCACTCTGATTATCTAGCATCGGTACCTGTGCTGATGCTAGGCCTCCTTGTCCACATCCTCTACATTGCTGCATCTTGTACTGCTGCCCATGGCCCTGCCACTGCCACTGCTGCATCTGTACGACAACTCCCTCTGCATCTGTGCTACTGCCCATGGCCCTACCACCGTCACGGTTGCATCTGCATTGCATCCCCTTCTCCTCATGCTGCATTGTGTTATCCATAGCATTGCCACTGCTAACTGCTACACTGCAACCCAATTATTGAGAAGGAAGTAACTGATCCACCCAAGTCCGACATCCCTGTCAGGCTAGAGACTCTCTCGATGTTAAAGCTCCCTCTGTGCTGCATCCGCATCCGTCACTACCGACATCTGCCAGTCCTGCTACTCCTCTTTGGGGCTCCCATAGCAAGGTATAATCCAAGACGTTGGGTACCTTGAGGATCCTGCCCCTCATCGCCTGTAGTCTGTCTGACTACAGCTTGATGTCTCCCCACTTCCTCTTAAGTGGCGCATGAGCACTCATGGCACAGTCATCATCCTCCTCGAGTTCTTTCTCCGCCTTTGCTGGTGCTGCCTTTGAGTCAGAAGCCTCTCCCTTACTCTTCTTCCTCAGACACTGGTTTGCATAGTGACCTAGTTCCCCACAATGGAAGCACTTGACCTTGGAGAGGTCCTTCTTCTTTCTTTTCTCCCGCTTTCCCACAGATGCTAGAGCCGCATCCTCTTCTTCCTCCTTCTTGATCCTGATCCCTTTATCACTACTCTCCGCCTTAGTCAGTTGTCTGATCTCTTCTTGAAAAAGAGTTGCCCACAGTTCTTCCCAATCTAGAAGCTTCCACCTACCCAATATGCTCTGGACAAACACTTCCCAATCCTCGGAAACTGCGTTCAGTGCGGTCCTCACCAACATCTCTTCATCCGGCGTGGCCCCTATGGAAGTCAGCTGGTCCCACATCTCCTTCAATCGATCGAGGAAGGTATCTATCTACTCTTCCTTCTGCATCTGGTATGACCTTAACTGATTTTCAAGTAACATCTTCCTCTACATGAAAATATGCTTGTACAATTTCTTCAGGGCCTCCCACATCTCATTTGTCGTGTCCTTCTCGGCAATATGCGGAACCACATGATCCTTGACCCCATCAAGAATGATGCACTTTGCCCTAGCCATTGCCTCCTCATAATTCTCATTTTTGGGTGGGTTAATCGGGATCTCTATTGTTTTCAAGGCGAAGTGCTTGATGTGATACCTGTTTAGAATGGACAAGATCCTGGCCTTCCAAACTACGAAGTGGGAAGCTCCGTCCAGTCTATCTTGATCTCAGCCCATTCACTTCCATCTTGCTGCTCTTTTTTCGCCTCCTATGAGTCTCTTTACTTCCCTCCTGGAAGTCCTCGGTTCGAATCCCTCTGAGTCTCGATTTCCTTTATGGAAATCCCTCCTCCTTGGTCTTGCCTTGTTAGGTACTGTTCTGGCCACAGTACCCCACCAGCTTTGCTCCGCAAATTACCCACAGCCTCCTATGCCCTAGTAATCTGAAGGACTGAGCCTCTAGGCTCTGCGCAATCCCGACACCGGCAAAATCTGCGTAGGTCAGGGCTGCTCCTCTGCCTCTACGCTGATCCTCCTCTTGGCAAGAACTGATGACACAAGCTCTCTGCGTGACCCCTTCCTTGTTGCGTTCTGCTAGGAACAACTTCTGTCACTTGGGACAATTGTTTCTGTTGCTGCTGCTCAGCTCGACTGATGCCTTCAGTTATCCTGTGATCTGCAACCATGCTATGAAACCATGTTGAAATTTCTATGTTTAACCCGTTAGAAATTCTTCCTGTACTATTTGATTTATTTCTTCCTACTTGTTCAATTACATAACAAGTTATTTACCATGTAAATATTGAAAATAAATACAAGTACAATATCAACACACACAGATCTTCAACTGAAAGTAAACAAGCACACAAGTGACACCGTTGTTTTTGGACTAATGTCCCTGGAAAAATCCAATGCGGGAAACCGGTGTAGCTATTCAGAGGGTTTTATTATTATGCAGTTTCAGAATACAACTTGGGTGCTAGAAATGGCTCACCCAACAGAGAATGCCCTCGGCAGTAGTACCTCTCAGTCAAAGATAGATATTCTAGCTATATCACCGGATGAATGATCCCACAGCAAGAATTGAACTTCTGCTGCTCTGCGTCACTTTGATAGGGACTGCATCACCCTATCCAGGTCTCCAGCTCTCAGTCTATCCCACGAAATTCTCCTAGCTCTGCCTCTAGGCCCTGCGTCAGCCTCTCTGGGCTCTGTGTCAACTTCTGGAGCCTTTGCGTCAGCCCCTAGACCCTCTGCGTCTCACACGCTGGCCCTCTTTGGCTCTGTGCAACTCTTGGCTGCCTTTGCGTGGCCACTGGCTGGCTTTGCGTCAACCTCTCCTGGCTCTGCGCTGATCCTCCTGGTACTAACTTTGCCTCTATGCTATGTATTCACTGCCCATCAATTGCAACTTAGATCACTCACTCGATTTCCTCCGCAAACCCTGCCCCAGAAAATCGAATTCTTGATCTCTCTTGGTGTGTTTCCCAACTGACCCTCAAGCCTCCTCTTATACTTTTCTCGTTGGTCCATCAATAACAGAGATTAAATCTCTAATCAATGGTTAAGATTAGATTTGGCTTGATCCATGTCATTTAGAAGATTCTCACCCAGTTTTATATTAATACCCATCAATATTTTAATTTTCCTAAGTTTAGACTTAGGAACTCCATTAAGAATAGTAATTATTTTAATATCTCTCTAACCGGGTGGAATTTCCCCAAACCATTTCTAGGTCCTGGAGATCTCATGTGCTTTAGCCTCTCCACCAAATTTCATGACTAGAGCACATCCGATGCTACCCCAAATCAACACTCTGCCATTTCATCTTGATGAACCTTGAATTTATCTTGCTTCCTTCCGACATCGTCAAGGCGTTTAAGCATTTTGTCGAGTTGTTCTTGAATTTTTTTTTGAATTTTTGTCATGGCACTTACTATATTAAATTTACATAATATAGTTTATAATATATATTAAATGAATTTTATTAAAATTATATTAAATTTATATAATATAGTTTATATTAAATGAATTTTATTAAAACTATATTAAAGTTTTATAAATATAGTTTCAATTAATGACAACGAAAATAAAAAATATGTGATTTTTTTTGTTTAGAAGGAGAATGTATTTTAACGAGTTTTGTAGACTGATGTGATGGTCACGCGGTTGACCATGTCAGTGAAACGTGGGCCAATGATACGTTGTGGACCAGACAGGGAGTGATGATGGTCGACAACGAGGGAGTCTTCAGACACAAAAAACCTACAGTAGATAGACTAATGATGAAGGGAGTCTTCGGCAGGAGCAGTGATGCAGGGAGCCGCTAGAACACAGGTTAGCAGGGGGATGAAGTGCGGGTTTGAGCATGGTCTTGGCAGTGGAGGTTCGACAAGGCAACGACTTTTAACTGACAGAGCAGTGCAGATCGAAGCGTAGACTTGGTAGCGTGGACGAGCAGTGGACATGCAAAACTTGTGGGGTGGTTGCGGGACCGTGGATAGCGGACGTGGGATAACATGACGGAAGACAGACTAATGGGATGGTGATGGAAGCACGTGGATGACACAACGAAAGGTGATTATGTGATATGGTGATGCACATGCCAGAGGAAAGGACCACTTTGATACCACTAGAACAATTCAATTGTTCACTTTTGATCAATATGCTCAGAGACATTTGATGTTCATAAACATAATCATATATATATATATATATATAAAATTTTATTCAATTGATGGATGATTTTTACAAGGATATGGTGGTTCTCCTTTATAGGAGTTCACTGGCCATGAACCCTGTTACCAGTCAAACCTGCATGGGACCTAAAAGGGGTTCCTAAGAGGGCAACTGCTAGGGTAAGGGCAACAGTGGAGGCTTAGCCCACTCTCACCATAGCCAAATCTCCCTGCTCTTTACGGACTTTCACCGATGGGAGGAGTCTCGGTAGTGTAGGGATCACTTGTAAAGTATATGTCAATGGATAGGTGGAAAGTGACCTTGGAAACCCTTTCCCAAGGATGAAGTGAAGAATGGAACTTGCTTGCTCTTTAATCAAGGGACTTGGTTTTCCAAAGGTAAGGGGTGAGGATTGGAGGCTTGAGGGAGAAGGAACAGACTTATGGACGAGGTTCTCAATCCCTATAATCCTTGGGAAACTTGGATTCCCAAATGGTCCTTGACAAATAATCTTTATTGAGAAGTGGGATCACATGGGGCCAAGTGGTCCCAATCCAGATTCGGGGATGGGATGCAACAACCAATGATGTTCCTATCCTGGACAAGGTGAAGGAAAAGGACCAAACAAGAATATTTTCTTCAAAAGGTTGAATTGATCCTGTTGAGGTCTAGCCTTGGGGATACCTAGGCAAAATTTGATCTTGGAGCTAGGGCTTGGGATTCCCAGAGATTCCACCATTAGAATTGCCTCAAATTTAGAGGAGAGGGAGGGGACCCACCAGCGCAGTAGCCTGTAGGAGATCGAAGTTTTTCCTTGGGTCAATTCCCGGGAAATTGATGCCCTAGGTTACCTTTGAGGGCTAGACCTGGGAAAAAATGATAAAAGGTGAAAAAGGTTAAAGGGATGACCACCCTTTTTAGGGATCAACGCCTAATTCACTTGGGGATATGGAATCAAGGATGATGATGAGTAAGAACTTGGTTTCTTGATCAAGGAGGCCCAAAAAGTTAGCTTCATCCAATGTTGAGAGAAAGAAAAGAAAAGTGACCTTCAAGCATTTATACTTCAAAGCAAACAATGTAAGCTTATCGAGACAAATAATCACAAGGACATTTCATTCATATAACATGGGCCCGTACATTAAAATAGCTAAAACATGCTCAATTCCACATTTCAATCATACAACAACTAGCCCTAGTTTTAGCAGTATGCAACAACAACAATAATAACATCAAAATTTACTTACAACGTTATAAATTATATCCAACCAGCATTTTGTTTACAAGACAAAGATCCAAGACAAGATAAATAGCCCAAATCCATACGTCAAAATTCATCCATCTCCAAAAATATTCTCCAAGGAGAAAATGTGAAGTTCTTTATGATTAGAGAGATTCCAAGTCAAGTATGATCCAAATGAACGTATCCAACATCAATATATAGCCTCCTAAGGGTTTTGAATTAGCCTATGGGCCTACATTAGCCCCTAATGATAAAATAATGTGCAGATAAAATCACTATTGGTGACAAGCCCACCAAACTAGCTCACAAGTGCAAAATTAAGCCTCACAAGGGGCCAAATAATAATATGTACATGTTGTGGGGCCCTCCAAAGGCCTAATAATGTCATGAAGTGCCATACTGAGGAACAAATTCTTCAGAATATGATGGACAAGGGGGTGGCCCCTTCTTCTCCAAGTAGTAGACTTGTGGTGCTACCAGTGGGTCTGAGGACACATAAATGACCCTATGGGTCTCCATATGAATCGGATATGCCTGTAGATCCTCTGCAAGGGTCCAAGTGGTGGAATGAATGTTGCCATGACATTGTACAAGTCCTGGGACACCTGCCAAGAGTGTGGGGCTTGCTGGGCATAATGTAGCAAGCATATCACCATCATCCCAAAAGTGGATCGCTAGTAGTCTCTAAGCATCGATGAAGATCCGTGGAGTGTTGTCTGCTGCTGTGGAGGCCAATGGCTCTCTATGCACACCCTATATGTGCCAATGTAGACCTCTGGGGGTTAGGATCCCGTATAGGGAGACCAAACCCAAATGGAAACCACCTGTAATCTTGCATAAGATCCAATGCGTTCCCTAGGCTTCTAGTACAATCAGTCATTAAAATAATTAGGTAAAAGAGTTTACAAATCATGGATAACAAAGTGGGCACTTCATAATGGCATGCCCTTTCATAGTGGGCTTTGGCATGTGCTAGTGTCTCCAAGCTTCAAAAGGGGTTAACCAAGTACCTTATTAGGTGGTTTCATCCCTTAAAGGGGATAGTATGTCCAAGGTACATCCCTCCAATGGGGGTGGCAAGTAATAAATAAGTGGAATGGAGTAGGGAATGAGAAGGGAAATCTTGGGCCACATATTGGGGCATAGAGGTAGCTAGATAAGTGGAAGCCCATACCTAGGTATGCAATGTGTAGGAGGGAGCAATCGTTGTACATGAGGTACCCCAGTCTTGATTTTTCCACCCTTCTTTATATGCCTTTTTCCTTTTATGAATTTTCTTTAATTAACTGCTTGGAGCTCAAAGGACAAGAGCATGATGTGTAAGATATTGCAGTGATGACCCCTTTTGAGGTAGGGCAGTTCATTGCCTTCTTGGGGTTGGGACAATCATGGGTTCCTAATTGATAAAGGAGTCCTATCTAGGGCCTATGGAACCAGAGTGATGACCATGGATTGGGGTAGATCTCATGTATTGGCTTTTGCCCACATGCTAATTATTTTGTCCTTACTATCTTTTACATTTTGCAGTACAATTTCCTATTAAATATGGCCAATTATGTTTTTTTTATCTTTTCTTTTAACTGCTTCAACCTCTGGGGCATCATTCTAGGCCTGACCCAAGGTGGGGGAAAGGGGATAGGGAGGTTGACTCTATGTGGACCCGGAATGGAAATGTGGACTCAGGTGGGCGAAATGATCAATGGGGTACAATGAGTGGAAAAGGAGTAATAAATGCGAATAAAAGAGCAGAACCACACACCCAAAGTCGGGGTTTTCCAAGCAGTACCACCCTAGAACCAAATGGTCAATAAAGGAGATCCCATGGGACTAAGATCCAAGGGTAACAACCAAAAGAGATCAAGGGGACAAGAGAACAAACTAAGCCCACCCTTTTTGCCAAATTCCCCCATCAACCCATACCCAGAAGTATCCATGATAAGTAAACCCAATACTCTATTATCAAATGAGAAGGCATACCTTTAAATTCGGGGGGCCCACCTTCAAACATACGATCAATATAGGTGGGTGAGGGATCGCATGGTTGTCTCGGGTGGCAGAGAAATGGCACAATGAGCTAGTAGGAGGCTGTAAGGGGCTGTTGGCTGCCGGATTGAGGCTCATCATGGATAAAATTTCTCTTGGGGATATCACCCGCGAAGTGGTGGGTAACAATCCCAAAAGTCACATCCCTTGGGGCTGATGTCTATTCAAAACTAATTAGTATCTTATCTTTAAAAAATAATTTACTAATTTATTAATTAATTAATATGTATTTATTTTATTGTTATAATATTTGTTATATCGAGTTATGAATTTTTAATTCATAACAGAATTAGATCTCTAAAACTCGAGATCCCTCGAGAAATTTTTTCCCTCTATGTGTGTTATTTCCCTTCCACCCGACGTTGATTCTGCTACTGCAACTTGCTACAAAACCCTCTGCGCCCAAACAAGGATTGTTGCTCCCTCTGCCTATTGGAATCACTGAATCTAGAAAATTGAATTTTTCTGCCCACGTACACCGAAAAACGAACTTGCTCAAGCAAATCGCACTGCCTTTCGCTTTTGAGCTTCCCTGTCTAATCAAAATCACTTTGATACCATGTAAAAATTTCAAGTCTAAAATCCTATTGCAGCGACTGGAATTAATTCTTCTAATTGTTAATTAATTAACAATTTATTTGCTACATAAAATATCTAATAAATCACATTGCAACCTTGACAAATAAAACTATGGAAAATAATAGTGTTGAAAACTGAGAAATGCTAGCACACACATAAAATTAACACAGTTATTTTTGGACAAAAGTCCTTGAAAAAACCCAACTTGGGAAAACCGGTGCAGGAGTTGAGGGGTTTTATTATTACGCAGCAATGAAATTATCTGAGTACAATCTGGATGTTGAATACTGGGTATCCTGCAGAGAAAACACTGGCAAAAATAATCCAGGGAAATTACCCTTACTCCAAGCAATCCCGACACTTGATTGCGTCTGAAAAGCTAGTCGTCCAATTAGGCCTGCATAGGCTCTGCGTCAATTTGAAGTTGCTTGTCACACGTGCTGCCTAAATTGACTACCAATCTAGTCGTTCTTCCAACTGCTGATTGGGAAAACGCTTCTCCGACACTTTAAAACCCCTTCTTGGCCTCTAGAACTGGAAACATCTTCTTCCTTCAGCAAATCAAACTGCGCTCTGAAACTTTAGCACTACCTCTACGCAGCTTCCTCGAGAAATTTTGGCCTCTCTACAAAACAGTGTTGCACTAATCGTGATTTTTTAAAGTTCGCGATATAATTGACCGAGAAAAAAAAAAGGGTGACCCAAGCTACCCCTGTCACCAGTAGAGGACGTGCTCTACCTCCTATAGCTCCTATTTCTTCAGCTTCTAGAGCACAACAAATTCTACTGCCAACTCCACCGACATCTACATCTAGAGGGGCAAAGGAAATCAGTAGTATTAGACTTTAGTTATTTGGTTCATTTCATTGTATATGACATTATGACTCATGATATGAGATACATTATTATATTTTTTGTTGATATTTTGAGGCTGAGTTGGGAGTCATGAGTCAGGACTTACTATTCAGGACATGATTCACTATTATGTGTGATGTGGCACTAGAAATGATATTAAACATCTTATATATTAGATCTTTTATCATATTTATGTGTCAATGTATTTATTTTATGTTGTAGATGCTTTAGATATTAAAAAAATTGAACAAAATGAATATTTTTGTATGTTATGATTTTTTCCCGATTTTTGCAATTTTTTCCGATTTTTTCACCGCGCCGATTTAATCCCAATAACGATTAGTGCAACATTGCTACAAAGTACTCACAAGATCTGGAAAATCTTCCTCTGGCTTCACTGTCCCTGCCCTTCTTTGTCTCACTAGTGTGTTCCCCAGCTACCTATCGACTTCTTATAATCTTTTGTTGGATCTCCAATGACCAAGATTAAAAACTTAATCAAGGGCCCAAATTATTTTCCAGTCGATCTGTGTGAGTTTCTAGATGATTCACACCTTATCTCAATTAATTCTAATTAATTAACCACAATTACTAAGTTTAGACTTAGGAAATAATTAAAAATAAGCTAATAAGTTTATTGAGACACTTCTAGGTGGAATTTCCAGAAACGATTTCTGGGTTATGTAGAACTCCTGCGTTTTAGCCTGTCTAATAAGTTTTAAGACTAAAATACCTCTTATGCTACAAAATTAACAAGGTATCATGTCCATAACCATTCCATACTTAACATCTTTTGTCATTCCCTTGATACCACATCCATCTTTCGAGTTAATTGTCATTGGTTCATTGGGATTTGGCCTTCATACATCCACATCCTTGAGTAGGGCTGAAAAACTTTTCCCTGGAGGTTGATGTAGCTACAAAAAAGATAAAAGCATAAGATGTCCACAACAAAAGAAAAAGAAAAGTCAAAATAAAAAAGATAGTTGGGACATAATTAGCACATGAGCAAAAGCCTAACATGAGCTCTAGCCACCTCATTAGCCATCGCCCAGTTCTTGAGCACTAGATGCTCCAACTCATCATGAGGAAACCTTCCATGTCCCAGCCCTAATGAGCTAGAAACGGAATCATCTTAAAAGGGTAAATAAATGCTAGATCATAAAAAGAAAACTTGGACTCTTGAGCTATGCTCCATATAAAAGCATTATCAAAAGGAAATAAAAGGCACACGAAAGGGGTGAAAAGGTAGGCCTAGGAAAGGGGTAACTCATTCCTCCATGATTTCTTCCTCCATTACATCTATACATTCAAGATGTCGACTTCCATCAACTAGTCCCTTGGCCATGAAGTCATTCCCCTTCATTGCCACCTATTATCACTAGCACCTATGAATTGAAGGGTTGCCTTGGAAATGCCACTCCCCTTAGAGGCTGGAAGCACCTAATAGGGTTGATTACCTAGCCACCTCTAAAAAGGTAGGGAACACTTTTTTGAAACTTGGTCTAGTTAGATATTTGAAGTTGGCCACAATTTGAAGTCTTATTATGCCCTTAACAATTAAGTTATGAAAATTTCTGAATCTACAAATAAAAAATGCTACTGCAATCACTGGTTTATCATCTCCTACTTGTTTTTACATTCAACAAGTTATTTAACTAATTAAACACTGATGAAAAACACTCATGTAGACTACATTGTCATACAGATCATAAACTGAAATAGATACGAGACAAGCACACAAGGGACACCGTTATTTTTGGACAAATGTCCCCAGAAAAACCCAATGTAGGAAAACCGGAGCAACAACTTTGAGTGTTTTCTATTATTAAGCAGTAGTTCTGAATACAACTTTGGATGCCCTCTCGGCTATCCAGTTACAGAGATAAAATATACTGGCAAGAACCTAAGTGAGATTACCTCACTTCAGTTGGGAAAATCCCTTCGATCTCGCAACTGGACTGACTATCCCTGGCTATAACTGCTCTGCCCCTTCGCAGTAGTTGCGTGGGCCTGCGTGGAGTACTCTGAGACTCTGCGTTGCGTCCTCTGCCTCCTAGAGCTTTGATGTCAGCCTTCTTGTCTGATCCTACTGCTCCCCAGCTAAATTCACACTTTTGTAGGAGGGCAACTCTTCCCCAGCACTGGCACTAAGTCAAGCAATGCGTGGTCCCTCTTGGCCCAGTATCAGCCTCACTTAGTCTGCACTGCCTCCTCTGGTGTATCTCTGCCTCTCTCTGCTGAGTATTCGGGGTCCCGGAGAAGATCCTCCAACCCCAACTATCCCTGCCCCTCTGCTGCAACTCAGATCACCTGATCAATTTTCTCAGCAAACCACGCCCTAGAAAAATCTAACTGACTGATAAAAAATGGTGTCTCTCCAACTGATTGTCAAGCCTCCTCTTATAACTTTCCTGATGATGAATCAACAGTCGAGAGTAAATCCCTAATCAATGGCTAAGATTAAAACATGCTTGATTCTCGTCACTTAGAAGTTTCTCACCCATATTTTTATTAATACCCATTAATATTTTTATTTTCCTTAGTTTAGACTTAGGAACCCATTAAAATATTAATCATTTTAATTAACTCCTCATCTGGGTGGAATTTCTCCAAACGATTTCTGGGTCTTGAATATCTCATGTGTTCTAGCCCCACCACTCCCTCTTAGCGAGGAATATTCTCTAGCAATACCTCTCAATAGAAGTATTACACTGATGCACTGCATTGGTCCTCTATGCTGCTGATGCTTGGCGGCTTGCCCTTCATCCACTGCACTGCTACATCTTGTACTACTACCCATGACTTTGCCACTGTCACTGCTACATTTGTACTGCAGCTCCCTCTCAAAATGCTGCATCATGCTGCCCATAGCACTGCCACCGCTAATTGCTGCACTGCAACTTGGTTACTGAGAAGTAAGTAACTGAAACTTCACCCAAAAAATGACATGTTGGTTAGAATGGATACCTCGTGTTGGTGAAGCTACCTCTATTGCTAATCTGTGTTGACCCTCTGCTGCTATTGTGTTGCTACAATCTGCTCTCTACCTCTTGCATTGCTGCAACCTCCACTACGCTACTTCAGACTTTGGTACTCTAGCTCTACCACTGTTGCTCCATCATCACTTGCACCAACTGACTCCTGTCATTCTGCCACTGTCATTAAGGGCTCTCGTAGCCGTATGTGATCCAAGAGTTTAGGCACCTCAAGGATCATGCCCTTGTGTAGTCCTCCCTACTATAGCTCTATGTCGCCCCACCTCTTCTCTAGAGGTGCATGAGCACTGATGGCACAATCCTCGTCATCATCCTCCTTGTCAGCTTTCGTTGGAGTAGCCTGAGTCAGAAGCCTCTTCATTACCCTTCTTCCGGGAACACTGAGTGGCGAAATGTTCTAGTTCACCACACTTGAAGCATCTGTCCTTGGATATATCTTTTTTTTCCTTTTCTGCTTCCCATGCTGTGTTGATGATGCAAGAGCTACATCCTTCCAGTGTTACGAAAATTGCGATTTTTTAGTCATGGCGATTTAATCGACCTATTTAATTGGCGATTTTTTCAAAATGAAAAAATCGCCAAAATATCGTGAAAAAATTGTGATAAAAATCGTAAAAATCGCCGAAAATCATAAAATCGTCAAAAAATCGTGGATGCTTTAGATACCTAAAAATTTGAATTTTTATTTATTTATTTATTTTTAATGTTGCCAATGTTTTGCCGATTTTTACCAATTTTTACGATTTTTCCCCTCACCGATTTAATCCCGATCGCGATGTTCGCAACACTGCATCCTCCTCCTCCTTCTTGACCCGAGCTCCTTTGCTTCTACTTCTTGCCTTGGTCAGCCTCCTGATCTCTTCCTGTCGAAGATCTTCCCACATTCCCTCCCAACAAGGGGAGACAAGTCCTCCCCAATATGCCTTGGACAAATGTCTCCTAGTCTTCAGTGACTGCATTCAGTGCAGTCCTGACCATGAACTCAAGATCTGGTGTAGACCCCATGGAAGTCTGCTGGTCTTGAATCCCTTGCAATCTGAGAAGGGATAGATCTCTTCTCCTTTCTACATCTGGTACTGTCTCAGTTGATTCTCCAATAGCATCTTTTGTTGAACGGAAGTCCCTTGGTACAAGGTGGTCAACATCTCCCACATCTACCTTGTTGTTTCCTTCTTAGCAATGTGTGGGACCACATGATCTTTGACCCCGTCTAGTATCATGCATTTAGCCTTCCCCTGGGCCTCCTCGTACTTCTTCAGCGGATCAGTGTTGACCAGAACAACAACTACCTTCAAGGCATACTCCTTAATGTGATTCTTGTCTAGGACTGCCAGGATCCTGGCCTTCCAGATCACAAAATTGGATGCTCCATCCAATCTCTCCTGATTCCTTAGTCCATTCATTGCCACCTTTGCTCAACAAATATAGGCCTGGTTCTCTTCTCCGTCTCCAGCTGTTAATCCAACAAGATTCGGATCTGGATTTCTTTGGCGCTAGAAATCCTCTAAGGAACAAGCTACTCTAGACTCCCTTTGAGTCCCGATTTCCTTCACGGAAATCCTTCAGCCAAATGTCGAATCATTCCTCTCCAATCCTCCTTTGTTGCTGTAAATCGGATCTAGATTTATTTGGCTAGAAATCTGTCAAGGCAGTGACTCCCTCTACCTCGTCTTTGCCTCCATAGACACTGTTCTGCACCAACAGCAACAGTGTCCCACCAACTCCATTGATTGAGTCTGCTTTGCTTCTCCGGCCCCGACAACTAACCGATTTGAGCCTCTCAGGCTTTGCATTGGCCCAGAGAGCTGACGCAATCACTGCGTGAGCTCCTCTCGGGTATTGTGTCACGCTCTACAGGCTCAAAATAATGACGCAGGGACTACGTGAGCCTCTGTGTCACTTCTCTGGCTCTGCGTCACCCTCTACAAGCTCGAAATAATGACATAGGGACTGCGTGAGCCTCTGCGTCACTTCTTTGGCTCTGCGTCACTCCAATTGCTCCTCTACCTCTGAAACAACGCTGTCACTTGGGACAGCTGCTTCTCTGCAGCAAATTCACTAGATCTCCTGACTTATGTCTTCAGTGCCCTATGATCTGTAACCGTCTAATACCATGTGAAAATTTTTGAATCTACACATCAGAAATCCTACTGCAATCACTGGTTTATCATCCCCTACTTCTTTTTACATTCAACAAGTTATTTAATTATTTAAACACTGATGAAAAACACTACTGCAGACTACACTATCATACAGATCATAAATTGAAATAGATACGAGACAAACCCACAAGGGACACCGTTATTTTTGGACAAACATCCCTGGAAAAACCCAATTTGGGAAAACCGGTGCAATGGCTCTGAGGGTTTTCTATTATTAAGCAGTAGTTTTGAATACAACTCTGGATGCCCTCTCGGCTATCCAGTTACAAAGATAAAATATACTGGCAGGAACCTAGGTGAGATTACCTCACTTCACTTGACAAAATCCCTCCGATCTGGCAATTGGACTGACTATCCCCAGCTACAACTGTGCTGCCCCTTCATAGTAGCTGCGTGGGCCTGCGTGGAGTACTCTGAGACTCTACATCAGCTCTGCGCTGCCTCCTCTAACTCCTGGAGCTCTGATGTCAGCCTTCTCGGCTGATCCTGTTGCTCCCCGGCTAAATTCAGACTTCTGCAAGAGGGCATCTCTTCCCTTGCACTACCACTGCGTCAAGTAATTTGTGGGCCCGCCTGGCCTAGTGTCAGCCTGCCTTGGTTTGTGCTGCCTCCTCTGGTGTATCTTTGCCTCTCTCTGCTGGGTATTTGGGGTCCCGGAGAAGATCCTCCAACCCCAACTATCCCTGCCCCTCTGCTGCAACCTAGATCACTTGATCAATTTTCTCAGCAAACCACGCTCCAGAAAAATTGAATTGACTGATAAAAAATGGTGTCTCTCCAACTAACCCTCAAGCCTCCTCTTATACTTTTCTTATTGATGAATCAACGACCTTGATTAAGTCCCTAATCAACGGCTAAGATTAAAACCGACTTGATCCTCGTCACTTAGAAGTTTCTCACCCATATTTTTATTAATACCCATTAATATTTTTATTTTCCTAAGTTTAGACTTAGGGACCCATTAAAAATATTAATCATTTTAATAATTCCTCATTTGGGTGGAATTTCTCCAAACGATTTATGGGTCTTGGAGATCTCATGTGATCTAACCCCTCCACAAAATTTCGGAGCTAGAGCACATCTGATGCTTCCCAAAATCAACACTCCCTCTTAGCTGGGAATGTGCTCTAGCAATACTTCACAATAGAAGTATTACCCTGATCCACTGCATCGGTCCTCTGTGCTGATGGTGCTTCGCTTGCTGCCCTTCATCCACTGCACTGCTGCCCATGACTCTGCCACTATCACTGCAACATCTGTACTGCCTCTCAAAATGCTGCATCATGCTGCCCATATCACTGCCACTGCTAATTGTTTCATTGCAATTCAGTTACTGAGAAGTAAGTAACTGAAACTTGACCAAAAAACCGACATGCTGGTCAGTATGGATGCCTTGTGATGGTGAAGCTACCTCTGCTGCTAATTTGTGTTGACCGTCTGCTGTTACTGCGTTGCTGTAATCTGCTCTGTGCCTCTCACACTACTGCAACCTCCACTGTGCTGCTTCAGACTCTAGCACTCTAGCTCTGCCACTATTGCTCCATCATCCCTTGCACCAACTGACTCTCGTCATTTTGGTACTGTCATTAAGAGCTCCTGTAGCCATATGTGATCCAAGAGTTTGGGCACCTCAAGGATCCCGCCCTTGTGTAGTCCTCCCAACTACATCTCTATGTTGCCCCACCTCTTCTCTAGAGGTGCATGAGCATTCACAACATAATCCTCGTCATCATCCTCCTTGTTAGCTTTTGTTGGAGCAACCATTGAGTCAAAAGCCTCTTCCTTGCCCTTCTTCCAGGGGCACTAAGTGGCGAAATGTCCTAGTTCATCACACTTGAAGCATCTGACCTTGGATATATGCTTTTTCTTCCTAATCTGCTTCCCATGTTGTCCTGATGATGTGAGAGCTGCATCCTCCTCCTCCTCCTCCTTCTTGACTCGGGCTCCTCTGCCACTACTTCATGCCTTGGTTAGCCTCCTAATCTCTTCTTGTCGAAGAGCTGCCCACATTTCCTCCCAACTGGGGAGAGAAGCTCTGCCCAAGATACTCTGGACAAATGTCTCCCAGTCTTCGGTGACTTCATTTAGGGCAGTCTTGACCATGAACTGAGGATCTGGTGTAGACCCCAAAGAAGTGAGCTGGTGTCGAATCCCTTGCAACTTGAGAAGGAAGGGATCGATCTCTTCTCCCTTCTTCATCTGGTACTGTCTCAGCTGATTCTCCAATAGCATCTTCCGTTGAACGGAAGTCCCCTGGTATAAGGTGGTCAGCGTCTCCCACATCTCCCTTTCTCTTTCCTTCGCAACAATGTGTGGAACCACATGATCTTTGACCCTGTCTAGTATCATGCATTTGGCCTTTGCCTGAGCCTCCTTGTACTTCTTCAGCAGATTAGCGTCGACCGGAACAACAACTACCTTCAAGGCATACTCCTTGATGCGATTCTTGTCTAGGATTGCCAGGATCTTGGCCTTCCAGATGACAAAATTGGATGCTCCATCCAATCTGTCTTGATCCCTTAGTCCATTGACTGCCATCTTTGCTCAACAGATATAGGACTGGTTCTCTTCTCCCTCTCCTGCTGTTAATCCAGCAAGACTTGGATCTAGATTTCCTCGGCGCTAGAAATCCTCTAAGGAACAAGCTCCTCTAGACTCCCTCTGAGTTCTGATTTCCTTCATGGAAATCCTCTGGCCAAATGTCGAATCACTCTTCTCTAATCCTCCTTTGCTATTGCAACCCGGATCTAGATTTCTTTGGCTAGAAATCTCTCAAGGCCACTCTACTTCTACCTCGACTTTGTCTCCACAAACACTGTTCTGCACCAACAACAACAACGTCCCACCAACTCCACTGATCGGATCTGCTCTGCTCCTCCAACCCCTAAAATTCACTGGTTTGGGCCTCTCAGGGTCTACTCTGGCTTAGAGAGATGACGCAGTCACTGCGTGAGCTCCTCTCGGGCACTGCGTCACCCTCTACAAGCTCGAAATGTTGATGCAGGCACGGCTCTGCGTCACTCCTTCAACTGCTCCTCTGCCTTTGAAACAACATTGTCACTTGGGAAAGCTGCTTCTCTACAACAAATTCACAGGATATCCTGGCTAATGTCTTCAGTGTCCTATGATCTGCAACCCTCTGATACCATGTGAAAAATTCTGAATCTACACATCAGAAATCCTACTGCAATCACTGGTTTATTAGCTCCTACTTGTTTTTACATTCAACAAGTTATTTAATTATTCAAACACTGATGAAAAACACTATTGCAAACTACACTATCATACAGATCATAAATTGAAATAGATACGAGACAAACACACAAGGGACACTGTTATTTTTGGACAAACGTCACCGGAAAAACCTAATGCAGGAAAATGGTGCAGCAACTCTGAGGGTTTTCTATTATTAAGTAGTAGTTCTGAATACAACTCTGGATGCCCTCTCGGCTATCCAGTTACAAAGATAAAATATGCTCGTAGGAACCTAAGTGAGATTACCTCAATTCACTCGGCAAAATCCCTCTGATCCAATAACTAGATTGACTATCCCCGGCTACAACTTTGTTTCCCCTTCGCAGTAGCTGCGTGGGCCTGCGTGGAGCACTCTGAGACTCTGCATGAGCTCTGCGCTTCCTCCTCTGCCTCTTGGAGCTTTGACGTCAGCCTTCTTAGTTGATCCTGCTACTCCCTGGCTAAATTCAAACTTTTGCAGGAGGGCATCTCTTCCCCTACGCTAGCACTGTGTCAAGCAATGCGTGGGCCCTCCTGGCCTAGCGTCAGCATCCCTTGGTTTGCAATGCCTCCTTCGGTGTATCTCTGCCTCTCTCTGCTGAGTATTCGGGGTCCCGGAGAAGATCCTCCAATCCCAACTATCCCTGCCCTCTGCTGCAACTCAGATCACCTGATCGATTTTCTTAGCAAACCACGCCCCAAAAAAATCGAATTGATTGATAAAAAATGGTGTCTCTCCAATTGACCCTCAAGCCTCCTCTTATACTTTTCTCATTGATGAATCAATGGCCGAGATTAAGTCCCTAATCAACGGCTAAGATTAAAACAGACTTGATCCTTGTCACTTACAAGTTTCTCACCCATATTTTTATTAATACCCATTAATTTTTTTATTTTCCTAAGTTTAGACTTAGGAACCTATTAAAAATATTAATCATTTTAATAACTCCTCATCCGGTTGGAATTTCTCCAAACGATTTCTGGGTCTTGGAGATCTCATGTGTTCTAGCCCCTCCACAATATTTCGAAGCTAGAGCACATCCGATGCTACCCAAAATCAACATAAGTATGGTCCATTTTGATGCATTTGTGGTTATTGTCTCTAATGAGTGGTAGCTTTCACTTGATTTTGAGATGGTTTTTCTAGGTGGTTTTGCAAATAGCAGCTAAGGCGTTGAGAGCACCTTATTGCATTGATACTCCTCATGATGCCCAGGTCGTACTACACTTCCAAAGAGCATGATGACCTTCAGATGCAACATATTCATTCCATAGTAAAGTGTTGGACACTTTGATGAATCCAACAGTTGATTGACACCCTAGAGCACGCTTAGATGCCAAAATGTTGAGCTCACTTTGCTTAGCATTGAGGATTCTTGACAATGTACCTAGCGGACCTAGCATGCCCCTAGCATGGCCTTGAAACTAATCAATGGGCATGCCTAAATCCAAAGCCCAGATGATGATGGTCATCCCTAGGATGATTAGGGAAGGCTTGTATTGCCTTATGGAGCCCCAATGCTAGAGAGAGAGTGCACCACATTGTCTAGATGGCACCCATTAAGATGATGCAGGACACCTAGAGTTGGATTTTGAACACATGGTGATGTTTTGAGGCTTGATTTGAGGATCCCTCAATTGATGGTTGATCATAATTGTTGGAGATGCATCTAGCCCACTTTTTGCACTTTTGGAGCCTTGTTAGCCCTAAAAGGGCATGAGATCATGTTTAGATAGGGATTGCAGCTCACATGTGTGGGCAAATAGTGGCACATTTTTTTGTTTTTGACATATTGGGTTGGCTTATAACCCATTTACTTTGGGTCTACTCAAAATCAAACTTGTTATAGGGCTTTTAGTTGGATTAATGGATGTGATAGGCCTCCTATAAAAGGAGGATCACTCCATTCTATTTCCTCATCACTTGTGGGTTGTAACATGTACAAGTTTTAGGATGTGGCAAGGATTTATTCGTAGAATGCAGCTATGATAGATATACAGGTGCTGTATCTAGTGTTGTTTCCAATGTCAATTTGCTTGCCATCAAGGGTATGGGCATTTAAGCTTTTAGATTTTGGTATATCTCTCTTCTTATTGGATTAAAAATGGTTGAAGTTATATTGAATCTCACCCAACTAACGTGTCAATGGTAAAAAAGGTGGTTCGTGGCTAGGTGTATCTTGTATCAAACAGGTTGGTTACTTGTCATATATTTAATTTTCTCTCTCACTTTTTGGCAAAATCAAAATCTATTTATTGGATTGCAGATCTGTGATGTTTACAGAAAACATCAAGGTGTGAGGTTGTGGCCAAGTAAATGGAGAACTTTTAGCATGTTCATTTTCACCATCATAATATAAAATGGTTGATCAAGAGCTAGGGCCTCAAATTGCATCATTACAAAAGTCATGGGCCAGTGACAAACATCTTCAATAAGATTGGGGCAGATAAATTTGTAGTTTATTAGTACAAATTTGTGTTTCTGATATGACCATTAGAGGGTGATAGAGTTAGTATTTTCTAATGATCATATTGTTGTATTTGGTAGGTGTTAGAATTAGAGTCATATGTCATAACAATAAATAAAATTTAGTCATGTAAAGTGATAATTAAGTTTAAATTGGTCTTCAGCTAGTGTTAATTGGCTGTACATGAGTGACTGTCTCTCTAATGAGACATCATTTTCTATAATACTTTTGAGTGTTGACATTTCGCATACTACACTTTCTATACAACTTTATATTTTGTATTCATAATTTCATCTTTTTGGAAATCAATTGATAAGTTATATGAAATAAGTAGAGACATTTTGTGGTTGTAACTTAATCATTTTTTAATTAATTAAATGTATTGATATTTAGATGATTATTTACACGTATTTTGAAATGAGTTAGTGGTGGTTCCTTTTTTTGGTTTGGATTGCTTCATCGTTTTACAATTTGTATAATCACAGAATTCACCTATATTTGTAGAGACAAATTGTTTATTTTACATTTGATCTATGTACTTACATTTTGATTGCATTTGATTTCATGAAATTCTTAGTACATTTTTAGAAGTTATCACCTTGCAATGATGTGGATTGTATTCTCTATATAGGTTTTCTTTATTTTTCTATTCTAATTGAGGCTAATTACTTCTACTTTCTTCAAACAATATATAAGATACTATCTTTTGTTTCAAGATTGATTGAGGAATTACTTTAATTAAAATGGGATGGTGAAATAATTTTGATTCTTCTTATTCTTATTTTGTTTGGCTAAATTAGGTGGAGGTGGGTCATGCTCGTGAACTTAATGAAATTTTTGATGCTATAAGCTACAAAAAGGGAGCTTCTATTATCCGTATGCTTGAAAGCTACATTGGAGCTCAGGTTTTTAAGGTGAGGGCACATAATTGTGTTTATTCTGTTGACAGTAATGTATAATTAATGTCTTTAATATAGTTTCGATTACTCCCTTAACAATACGCAGTCTATTTTAAATGAATTACATACTTTTGATTTACTATTATATTTATTTTATATTCCATTTATTCGATTGTTGACATTCTATAATTAAAAAAAAAAATACAAAATCTAAAACTTCAAATATGGTTTTTGTTGAAGAAAGTGTAACTAGGTTCGGTCTTCATAGATGTAATTTTGATCTTTGTACTTGTAAAAGAAAAGAAATATTATTTTTGTAAATTATAGAAATGAGTTTCTTGCTCATTGCATAGGTCTAGCACATGTCAAAGCACCATAGGGTAGTCAAAGAGTCAAAAGAAATATTGAAGACCCTTAAGGGCATGCTACGCCATGTATATTTATGTATTAGAGTCCAAGAAATACCTCCAAGCAAAGTCACAAGTCTCCTCCATATGTCGGCATCGCAAAAGGAAGCAATCCGAATTATAGAGATCAAGTCAGCCTCAAGTCGGCCTAATAAGAGGGGCAGACTCCTATATAAAGGGCCATACGACCTCACAAAAGTACCATCATCTCATCTCTGAAATCAGCGAAGAAAGAAGACGAGTAAAGGGTATAAGAAGGATGAAGAAAGGTGTCTTTAGTGCAGCAAACAAGGAAGAAAACCGAGTTTTATAGGGTTGTCTTAAGGCCTATTACAGTCACATGTGTGAAGGAAGGGATGCTCTCTCTGCTTTCATAACAGCCCTCCTATTGCAGTCATGCAAAGAGAATTGGTTGGGCTAGGAAAGAGTGCCTATTAGGCCTCTTACTCAAACGAAGAAGGAGACTACTCAAGCGAAGGAAAGAGAAGGAGTCAAGCACCATTTCATGAAGAAATCCTCTCACACGTGCGAAGAATTAGGGCCACACTGCTGCCACATCAGATCTGCAACTATATCAAAAGAAAGAGCTTGATTGGATAAAGTATAAGGTCCTCTTCGTAATTGAGAAAGTCTACAAAGGAACAAATGGAAATATCTCTTCTAAGACAAGCATAACTAGGGCTGCTATCAGTTGCCGGAAGAACATAGTAAGAGGACGAAGTGCCGGAAGAAGGAGGACGAAGTGCCAGAAGAAGGAGGACAAAGTGCTGCAAAAGGAAGTGATCTCGGATCAAAGGAAAAAGGCTTGACTTGTGCTTGGAGAATATTCTTGTCAAGGGTCTAGGGTTTGGCATTTGTCAATTGAAGCTTCAATAAGAGAAATTTGAAGGAGGGTTTTCCTCTCTAGGAGAGAGAGGTTTTGCCCTGTATGAGAGTCAACATCTTGTGTTCTTGTCTCTTGTGTTTTTGGTAACTGTTTGATGAAGTTAGAGAACATACAATAATAAGAAGAAGAAGAAGATCATGTTAACAAGAAAAGTAAAAGTACTTCACAAATTGTTATCATCGTTAGAAGAATCTCACTATAACATAGATGCCCTAAATTCTTCAAAATCGTATCAGACCTAAGATGACACATCAAGGAAGGGCATCTCAAGAACACATTCGAAAGTGAAGCATCATATCTACAAGCTAGGGTTTCAAATACATCAAGATAAGGAGGTTTTCTGTCTCCTCTTCTAGATCCATCAAGAAGAGCTACAAAGAAAGAAGACGAGCCTTTCATATAAGAGCACCTACAAGATGATCCATTCAAGGAAGAGTTCACATCAAGATTCATCATCTGTAAAAGGGAAAAGCACTTCAAATCAAGCCTCATTATTGAAGATCGCTAGATTCACACACTAAGAAGTCTTCACCACCAAGTAGATCTCTCTCAAAGCACCTTGAAGGAAGCATCTTGAAGAACTCCAAGAACCAAGAAGACAAATCATGAAATCTTCAAGAAGCAGATCTAGCAAGATCTCTTTATCATCAACACTTTCAAGTAAGTATCTTTATGTCCTCTTCTGATCATATCAAAATGTCTTTTTGCAAGGAAAACAACATATTGGTTGGGACTACTAATTTCCTTGCATGGAAAAAGAGGACTGATCTACTTCTCCAAGAGAATGAACTTCTGGACTATGTCAAAGGAAATGTCACTGTTCCTGCTAAATAAGAAACTCAAGGCCTTGCAAAGCACAATAAGGATGAAACAAGGGCTCAAAGGGTTCTGATAGAATCCATCAAGGACTGTCTCATTCCTTATGTTTCCAAACATGAAACATCAAAGGAAATCTATGATAAACTGGTGGAGCTATTCTTAGTTAGCACAGCTAGAGAAGTGATATCATTATGGCATGAATTGTATAAGACGAAGATATCCAAGGAAGAGGGAATAACTCCCTGCTTTATGAAGATCTCTGAGATGAGAGATCAACTACAAGAACTAGGAGAAGTTATGTCTGACAAAGAAATGACAATTGTGGTGCTCAATGCACTACCTGAGGAATGGGGCAACTTCACATCAAGCATATATGCCAAGAAGGAAGCAACCCTGTTGAATGAACTTTGGTCTCTATGCAAAATCGAGGAGACTAGACTCAAAACCAAGGATGGTGTAGGATCAAAAGAACAAGCATTTTCTGCCATGACTAAGAGAAAAGGGAAATTTGGCAAGTTTGGTCCACAGAGAAGAGGTAAAAGAGATATGTCAAAAGTCCAATGCTTTGGCTGTCAAGAGTATGAACACTATAAGAGGGATTGTCCCAAATTCAAGAAGGACAACAATAAGAGGAAGTGAGAAGAAGCTCACATTACCCAAGAAGTGAAAGAAGAAGATAAGAAGCAGAAGAAGGAAGCTCGTCCAGATATCTACTATGATTGAGATCAACTACTTCACATAAGTTCTTTTTCAAGTTTTGGGTAGCATAGGATCATGTAGCTATAGGATAGGATGCATGACTTATGAGAATGGCATCTTCAAGAATAAAGGAGCCTTATGTAGAAGCTCAGATAAAGATATTCATGTAGGAAGGATGTAGTTATTGAATGACCTCATCAATTGAGAAAGGAATGATCATGATCAAATCTTAGAAGGCCACTATTATCAACAAGAAGGAGCATCTGCAGGATGAGGACTACTAGGATCCTCTGGTGGAATCTTCAATAGAAGGTTCATGACTTTCAGGAAAAGAAGATGTCTCGATAGGAATTCCACTTATGGGATTCAAGAAAGGATGATATGCAGGCAAGGAAAGATGTAGCAAAACAAAGAGAATTGAGGCAATCTCAATCCTGGAAGCTATCAAAGGAAGTTGAGATGATCAAGGAAAGAACTAAGATGAGGTATGTATGCATCTTTGTTTTCAGTTTAAAAGACATGTCATCATATGTATTAATGAGCATGATGAATAACTCTAAAAGGAATGGTCAAGAATAAGGAAGATCTCTTTTATTAATAATATGCTCGAAGGCATGATTCGCACACCAATAAAGGTCAACATGAGAAATGTCCTCATAAGGAGTATGAGGTGGTTGACTAAGCAACCTATGAAGACGCATATGGGAAAAAGAGATCACAGATGAAAGGACACCATGGTCACTAGGAATCATCATCCAACAGATTTGTTGAAGGCATCTTCCGAAAGAAGGCACGAGAACTCTGACAAAGGAAGAAAAAGATCAAAGGACCCTTGACACTTGGAAAGACATTGGAGATGTAAAAATGCAGGATGTTTATAATTCAAGACAACAAGATGTCATGATGGAAAGCCATCTCATAAAGTACTATTTGATTTATTTTTGAATTCTTGAGTAATATCTGGATGAAGTCATGCAGGGCTACTAGAACAAGAATTGTAAGTGCAAGTACAACTAGCATTCATGTGATGGATGAAAATTCCATAAAGAAGCATGATGAGAAACAAGTAGCTATATGACGAAATTTCCAGACATGTATCAAGAAGGGCACTTTCCATGAAGAAAGGAATGACATGAGAAACTAAGAAGTGATCGATAGCTGATGCCCTACAAGGAAGAAGCTCAACTGAATTTCATGACATCAAGGAAAGAAAGTGATCAAGCAGTTGAAGGACCCACGAAGAAGAAGTTGTTGATGAAAAGGAGAATCCCTAGTTAAAAGGGAGCTTTGACAAGTCCCTAATTAGGAGGGAGCTTGGGCAAGTTCCTAGTCGGAGGGAACTTGGGTACATTCCTTTACAAGAATGAGCATATCTTCCCTAGTTAAGAGGGAGAGATAGACACAAAATTATTGTCTTCACTTGGGAAGAAAGAATGGAAGGATTGGGTAATCATCTTGCATCTAATACTCTTTGAGGATGTGTAGGGAATCCAAGATAAGAGTAGGCAAGAGGACCAATATTATTTGAGGGTTGGGAACCCATGATAAGAATAGTTCTAGAAGGTCATACTCAATGAACACCTGGGTGGGTATGTACCTTGAGAGACAATGATGAAGGTGTCTATAGTCATTGGTTTCGCCAACATTGTGCTCTGATTTACTGAGAGATAGAGCTGTCAGTCAAGACCTTGCTGTGGAAACAATGTTGGTTACTATAATGCTATAACAGATGTATTGCTAATCCGATTTCTCTTATGTGAATTCTTCAAAATTGAAAATGACCAAATGCCTTGTAAATGATTTATGAATACCTCCCTAGTTAAGAGGGAGTGTTGAAGAAAGTGTAACTAGGTTCGGTCTTCATAAATGTAATTTTGATCTTTGTACTTGTAAAAGAAAAGAAATATTATTTTTTTAAATTATAGAAATGAGTGTCTTTCTCATTGCATAGGTCCGACACATGTCAAAGTGCTATACGGTAGTCAAAGAGTCAAAAGAAATATTGAAGACCCTTATTGTTGGGTCCCTATAATACTAGTGATTACCCCATTACTATGGTAGTATTACCCCTTATTAATATTGTTGTGTCCCTATTGCCCCCATATTGTTATTACTGTGCCCCATAGAATCTCTCTATTGTTATTTTTGTGGCTTTATATTATTATTGTTAGGTCGGTTGGGTTATATTGTGACTCCTTAGACTCCTATATACAGAAAGGAGGTTTTGTCATTTGTATCATCCAAGAATTGTTCATTTATGTAATGTAAAGGAGGTTGCCCCCCTCGAAGAGGATGAATTCTAAGGCGTTGATCTATCTTTTCTATCTTTTCTTGAGCTGGTTTCATAACATTTGGTATCAGAGCTTTGGATTCTAGGGTTTCGCTGCTCCAAACAGGTCATCGTGGAATTTTCACTATAACTTTTTTTTTGTGATGTTTCAGAAGTCGTAAAAAAAACCCATTTGAGAAGAAATCGCGCTAAACCTTGGGTCCGAATTTCATAGATTTTCACGTGATATTTATGGAGATATGATCTGAGGAAGTTGGTCTTTTTGCAGACTCCTGAATTACATTCCAAACAGGTGACCTGGGGAAAAGCGTCATAACTTTCTCTTTGGGGATTAGATTGAAATTTCATAAGAAGGTGTAGAAAGAGGACGGACTGTAGTTTCGTGTATGCATTTTTTAGATCCAAAGGTCGAAACAGTGACTCGTGGCACGTCGTACAAGTTCGCTCTACTGAACTAGTCTATAATCAAGTCAACTGTGGGAGATTTCGCATAACTCTTCCTTGGAGAAACCAATTTGGGTCAGACTTGTGGCATTGGAAAGAGGAAATAAAGGGCTACTGCATATCAAAAATTCAGAACTAGATGATCAGAAAGTACAGAGATACATTAGAGGCAATATCAAGCTCCTACAAAGTGAAAAAAGGTGTGTAGATTTTCTTAAATTTTTGCTTAAGCTTGGTTTGAAAATTTATTTTGAAGGAATACAAAGGGCATAATAGAGCATTATTATCGGTAACTGATGCCCCGAGGAAAGAAAATGCAAACGCCTAGTAAGGAGCCTGGAAGCTCTAGCATGACTCATGAAGAAGAAGAAGAAAGGCTATATGATATATCAAAATTACAAGAACAAGTGCAACAAGTGTCACTTGCACAAAAAGCAACAGAATCTAAGATGGATGGTTTAAGGAAAGATGTAGAAGCTAATATGGATGGTTTAAAGAAAGGCGTAGAAGCTCAAAATTGATGGCATGGATGATAAGATGGAAGAATTGAAGATAAATATGAATAAGTTGCTACAAGAAATGGTCAATAAGGGTGAAAGGGTACTAAAGGAAACCCATGATGAGAACAAAAGAAATGTTAATCATGATTCCATAGACTCTAATGTTGGATCGAAGACTCACCATATTCCAAAAATCGATATGAGGAAGTTTGATGGCAAGGATCCTGCCACATGGATATTACAGATGAAGCAGTTCTTCGATCTCAATAATGTGCAAAACACAAAAAAGGTACGTATGGAAACTTTATATTTGGAACCAAATCAGTTTGTATGGTATCAATGGCTTTGCTCTCGTAAACAATTTATCACTTGGGCAATTTTTACGGAAAAATTGATGGCACATTATGAGGATACAAAAAGAAACACTTTTTTTAGCCAATTGATAAGTCTCAAACAAAAGGGTTCAATAATGGAGCACATTGAGGAGTTCCAAAAATTGAACATAAGGGTAAAAGATATTCCAGAGGAGCATAGGATTGATGTGTTCATAGGGTCTTTAAAGGATAATATCCAACATGATGTTCGCCTTTGGGAACCTGATTCATTAGAGAAGGCATTCAGGTTAGCAAGAAAAATGGAAAGCAAAATTATGGCAACCAAGAAGCATAACACTCACAACTATAAAGATGGAAGTGTTGTCCCTAGTCTTCCACAACCTATAAGGTTGACACCACAACAATTGGAAGAAAAAAGAGCAAAAGGGCTTTGTTACAGTTGTGATAGTAATACACTAAAGGTCATAAGTGTGCTGAGAAGAAATTATTCCACATAGATTGTGAAGAGGAAGAAGAAAAGGAGAAAGAAAGGTCAAAAGAAGAGGATATACTCCAGGAAAAGTAGATGAAGAAATGAATCCGACCATATCTTGTAATGCATTGGCGAGAATTACCACTCCTCAAACCATCAAGATAGAAGGACAAATCAAGAAGAAAAAGGTAATAGTGTTGATTGATTCAGGAAGTACCACAATTTTATTCATTGTAAGGTAGCAAAAGAATTGAATTGCTTCCTATATCCAGCACCAGAGTAGTGTCAAGTGATGGTTTCAAATGGAGGAACAATAAATTGATCTGGAAAGTGCCATAATATCAAGCTATCCATGGGAGAATATGTATTGACTAGCCCAATGCTTTCCATTCCAATGGGAGGTGCTGATGTTGTACTAGGAGTCCAATGGCTACAATCCTTGGGTACAATAGCTTTTAATTTTCAAGAACTTTCATCAAATTTTCTATGGAAGGAAAGGAAGTTGAATTAAGGGGTATTGTAGGGAAACCAGGAAAGATAAT
>APFE031238652.1:0-12600 GCA_000404065.3 Pinus taeda
AGGGCATGCAAAGAGAAAAATTACCAATACTTGGGAGAAGCTTGATTTTGAGATTTGAGCCTCCAAAAGCTCAAAATGCATCAAAAAAATGACTTTCTGCCCACTTTTTGAGTTGCAGAAAGTGACCTTGGGAGAAATGGTTTTTGAGGGGGCAAAACAACTCCAAATTCAGAAATTCCACTGGGGATAGAAAGTAGACAGGCCAAGCTTTCCAATGAGCTATCTTGCACTTGATTTGGACCAGTGGAACCCACTCAAAAGTTGCTGCAAAGGTGCGCGGACACGAGAGACAGGGGGCGCGGACATGAGAGAAAACTTTGCCAGAATTCACTTTTTTGGTCAGAAAACACTGTTTTGACTATGGTTGACTATTTTTACTTGTAAATTATGGATAAATGTAATATTTTCATGGCACTTTGATAGATTTTACCTCTCTCTACTCTTCTAGAAGCTTCCTTGATGTAAAAAGTGAATAATTAATGCATGAATCAGTTAGCTAAGTAATAGAGGCAAGTTGTTGAGCTGCCTATTATCTAGTGCTTAGTTTGGAATTAGTTTAAACTGCTCCTAGAAGGATGAGCTCGACCCCTAGAGGCAAGGGAAGAGGTTAGCTTGCCTATATTATGTGTTTTCTTAGTCATTTTGAGAGGTTGGAAGGTTGGACTCTAGAGGGAGAAGTGTTATTGTATTATTGACTTGTATTTTCTGCAATTTGAGGAAAAAGGAAGGCCAGGGTTTTGCAGACTTCATTGTGGATTCTTGTGGATTATTATGTTGATGGTGTGCTTCCTACTGTTATTGTAAGTGTGTTTATGTGTTTCATTCCTTAATCTCTTGCTGCTGTTTAAACAAAAGAAGTGATAAAGTTTGAATACATGCATGCCATGCTCAGCTTTTAATTTTGTTTAAATTTTATGTTTTCCACCGTCTAGAGAGGATTCAAATTCATTTTTGCCCTCTTTAGCTTTCCTCCTTTCTTCTTTGATCATCTATTTCAAACTAAAGGCATCAGCATAGATTCCTACCTTGCCCTAAGGAATCACCTGCAAAAACTGAGCTCAAACCCCGCACCCTGAATTGCACTCCCTCCAAATGCCACCAAAAACCCAAAAACTCTAAAACCAATACCCAAAATCAGTTTACTAGCCTATAATCCTTGTTCCTAATTGGTCAACTCATCCTATTGACAACATCCATCGAGTTTTGACCCGAGAGAGCCTTCTCATATCTCGTAGGGCTAGCTACGAGGTGAAATGGTTTGATGTAGCCTTGAGAGTTTATCTATCTCAGCCTAGGTGAATTCCAAGCGCTAACAGGACCGATGCAAACTCCATCACTAGCAGACAGCCAATATTTTCTAACTTTCATTGATGATTTTACTAGAAAAACATGGGTTTATTTTCTAAAGAACAAAAGTAAAGTGTTTGAAAAATTCCGAAATTTCAAAGCACTTGTGGAAAATCAAAGCAGGCTGCATATCAAAGTTTTGAGAACTGACAGAGGAGGTGAATATATCTCCAAGGAATTCCTACAGTTTTGTAGAGAAAATGGAATTCATAAGCAATTCACAGCTAGGTACACCCCACAGCAAAATGGAGTTGCTGAAAGGAAGAACAGGACAATCATGGATATGGCAAGGAGCATGTTGAAGGAAAATCATTTGCCAAATGATTATTGGGATGAAGCTGTAAATTGTGCAGTGTATATTTTGAATAGGTGTCCTACAAAAGCAGTGATGAATAGAGTGTCGGAAGAAGCATGGAGTGTGAGAAAGCAAGGAGTCACCCACATGAAAGTTTTGGATGTGTGGCTTATGCACACATTCCAGATCAGCTAAGGAGGAGGTTGGAGAGCAAAGGGGGGAAATGTCTTTTCATTGGATACAGTGAGGAATCCAAAGCTTACTGATTGTATATCCTATCTACCAAGAAGTTTTTTGTGAGCAGAGATGTTCAATTCATTGAGGAGGAAGCTTGGGATGGAAGCATAGAGAAAACAGTGAATGTTAAAAACTATTTGTCTCATGATGAAGATGATGAGGAGATGGCTGAAATACATCCCCAAACAGTAGCGTCAACACAAGGATAGCAAGGAACACCCTTGAGGAGAAATGAAAGTGCTTCTCCAAGCACACCACAAAGTGGAAATTCAAGTGCATCTTCAAGCACTTGCACACCAAATGAAAGAGGTAAAAAGTTTAGAAACTTAAGTGACATTTATGATGAAGGAATGAATTCCTTGTTTGCTTTATATTGTCATGTTGATGACCCTATTCATTTCGAAGATACAATTAAAGATAAGAAATGGATAGAAGCTATGGATGAGGAAATGAATGCCATAGAAAGAAACAAAACATGGGAGTTGGTTGAGTTACCAAAAGGTAAAGAAGTCGTTGGAGTCAAATGGGTTTATAAAACCAAGTGCAATGCTGAAGGCAAGATAGAAAGACACAAGGCAAGGCTGGTTGTCAAGGGATACAAGCAGCAGTATGGGAGAGACTATGAGGAAACTTTCGCACCTGTTGCAAGAATGGAAACCGTGAGAACAGTGCTATCCATAGCAGCACAAAACAAGTGGAAAGTTTACCAAATGGATGTGAAGTCAACATTCCTAAATGGAGTGTTAAAGGAGGAGGTCTATATTGAATAGCCTCTAGGCTATGAGAAGAAAGGTGAAGAGCACAAAGTGTGCAAATTGAAGAAAGCTCTTTATGGGCTGAAGCAAGCGCCAAGAGCATGGTACAGTAGGATAGATTCTTATCTACTAGAGAATGGATTTGACAAATGTGAGGGAGAACCCACAGTCTATATCAAAGAAAAGGATGGTAAATTGCTAATTGTTGTGTTATATGTTGATGATGTTATTTTCACAGGTAATGATGTTTATCTTATTGAAAACTTCAAAGCAGTCATGAAAGAGGAGTTTGAAATGACTGACATGGGTTTGCTGAGATACTTCTTAGGAATAGAAGTAGATCAAAATGAAAATGGAATTTTTATCTCTCAAGCAAGATATGTAAATGAAGTGTTGGGTAGATTTAATATGCAAGAGTGCAAGGCGGCAATCACTCCCATAGTAATGAGATTAAAACTCAGCAAAGAGGACAGCAGCAAGGATTTTGATCCTAGCTTGTACAAGAGTATAGTTGGCAGCCTTATGTATTTAACTGCAACTAGACCTGACATAATGTTTGCTGTTAGTTTAATTTCCAGATTCATGGAGAGGCCAAAGGAAGCACATTGGCAAGCAGCAAAGAGAATTCTGAGGTATGCCAAAGGTACTAAAAAGTTTGGCATCTTATATAATGTCTCAGAACATTTAGATTTAGTTGGATACACTGATAGTCATTGGGCTGGAAGTGTAGATGATCGGAAAAGCACTTCCGGTTATGTTTTTCACATGGATTCAGGAGCCATTTCATGAGCTTCTAAGAAGCAGCCCATTGTAGCATTGTCTACAGCAGAGGCAGAATATGTGGCAGCTACAGCAGCAACATGTCAAGCAGTTTGGATGAGAAGGATGTTGAGGAGCTTAAGCCAAGAGCAGGCAAAAGCAACAATGATTTTTTGTGACAATAGCTCAGCTATTGCATTATCCAAGAATTCAGTGTTTCATAAGAGAACAAAACACATTGACACAAGGTTTCATTACATTAGGGAATTGGTGAGCAATGGAGAAATTGCCTTAGAACATTGCAGGACTCAAGAACAGGTTGCAGACATTTTGACAAAGCCACTTGACCAGAAAAGTTTTGAGTTTTTGAGAAAATGTTTGGGTATGAATGAATGCCCAGCAGTTGAAATTAAATGGGAGTGTTGAAATCGTAATTTCAACTGCCGTACCAGCTGAACAGCCCTGCGGCATTTATTCCGGAAAACCACTTCAGAAAACCACAGTACATTTCGCACCGCTTTTCGCAAAAAGTTGTTTCTGTCAGAGGGCCTCCGAACACCCCGACTTGCTGCCACGCGTCCTGTGTACGAACACAAAACCACCCACTCCCCGGAAGCTAAAGTTCGTTTGCTTTGTGTGAGCTTGGTGTGCGAATTGCGTCCGATCAGGTCAACAGACAAGGATCTTCATCAACCTACCAGGACATTATTTTTACTTTTATCGCAGGTTTCATTTAATACATTTAATGCTTTTGTCATAGTCTTAGGTAAAGTTTTCAATTTTTTCATACGGCATGTAATTTTTTTTTGGTTAACCATATAGTATGTACGCCATATAGTTTTGGATGTGTGTGTTGACTTTGTATTAGTATTGCACACGGGATGAGAGGAAGAAGGTTCGCAGTAGCGAAAAAGAACAGGGGAAACACAACAGTGTAAAAATGAAAAAGACTCTCGACAGTGAATGAAATTTGGATTCCTTTTTACAGGTGCTTGTATTGGTTTGTTGAAACGAATGAGAAGGAAGTATAATTTTTTTTATTTGAATATGAAATGTGAAATCCCGAGCATTTCTAATGTAATGAAAAATTTCACACAGGGGTGAATGTGAAATTTTTTTATTTTACAGCAGTAAACTTATGTAAGAATTTTTATTCTACATCAGTAAATGTAAAAACTTTTTACACAGCAGTGAAAAGAAGATTTTACACAACACTGTAAAATCATTTGTAAAAGAGGCAGGGTAAATTTGTTTTTGGTGAATCTCTCTGAGAGAGAGGAATACAATTGTATCAGGCAATTTATATATTAATACAAGTTTATGTTGGTTGTGAAACTCTGCTTTGTGCATAAATTTTTTTTGGGGCTTCCTTGTGCAAAAGATCCTGAGGAGAAAAATAGAGCATTGCTCTGTGTTCAGTTAATTTGTTTGTTTTTGGGATTTTACCAGAAAAATCCCCAACAGCCAAACAGATCTGGAATTGTTTACAATCCCGTAGGGAATTTTGTTTGTTAGGCAAGAGGGAATAAGCCGAGAGAGACACGAGATTTTCACTGCAAGTGTTCAGGTCTGATTTTCTCCCAGGGTACTTCCAAAAATTCTCCAATTATAGCATTGCCCTGGACGATGGCTCCCTTATAAGGAAATCTGCCCAATTCATACCGCTGTCATGTGAAGAAAATTGCAGCACTCGGCCCCAATAACTGTATTCCTTTGACAACAACACGTGTAAAATATTCAGACAATGAATTCACACTATAGTTTTTTTTCACAAGCCCAACAATCTTGCTTGAACTCCAAATCACACACAGAAATCAGAACGACACGAGAAATAAATCTATACACACAGAAATAAGGAAATCAAACACTAAACTTTGTACAAAGATTAGCTTTCAAGCTTTCACATGTTCCTAGTCTTCCCATAAAAGAATCAAGCTAGAACATGCTAGAAATTTAAAGAGAGCAGTTAGAGAGACAATAGTTGCATATAACACAAATTACACTAGCACATTCTTATTATTGTTCACAACAATTACAATATATGAGATATAATATATTTACTTTGGCACATCTAGATCATGATTATTACTCATACATAGGAATCAACAACTTCTATATTGATGCTTAGAAATTCACAATGACACCTACACATAACATGGAAGCATTACTTCCAACAATGTGTAAGTTTCTCTGTGGTGTCACGAGGAACTATGTTTGAGGGATTGAAAATCTTGCGGTATCATATTATTTAAAATTGGTATTTAAATTTATTAGCGTGATAAGTCCATTTTAGGATGATTGCCTCCACGACGCTCTATAGTTTAATATAGGATTGGTGTGTATGTGTAATGTAAGAAAGTTTGTCAACATGTTTACACATTGACTTAATATGTTAAAGTTAAATTTATATTAGTGTGTCCAATTTATAATACTTAAAAGACTGGTAAGTATTTATATGCTTGTTAAAAGTAATATGGAGCCCAAAATGGGGGAGATGTTGTAGTGTCCAAAAAAAGTTTAAAATAATAAAATTCAATTTGTTACTTTGTAATTTTATTTTATTAATGAAATCATAAATATTTTTTTGATAAAATTACAATACCATGGCCCAATATCATCGCTCATCAATACAGCATGGCCAAAAATCATCTTTCATTTCACAATCAAAATATTTTATTTGAATTTGTTTTTATATCAATTTTTCTCTAAAAAAAAATATAATTACTTTTGAGATATATCCACATCTCTGTTATATTAAAATATATAAGATATAAATAGTAGATATAAATTAAGATCCATATTACCATATAAATTAGAATAATAATTTTGTAACGATATTTAAATTTCATAAACAAGCACATAAAAATTTAATACTTACAGTATAACAAGATTTTTAACCATGGATATTCACTTCACATTACCATGGATATTACTAGCATTTGCACTAAATGTTGCAAAGGAAACACCTTAAGGCATAAGTTTGAGAAGAATCATTAGGTATAAAAAATCACTGAATAAAATTTAGTAAACAAAATTTCATTCAAAGCTTGAAGATAAAGAGAAATCACTTACATTATAGTTTTATACTTTTGAGAAGAATCATGAGATATAAAAAAATACTAAATAATAATTAGTAGACAAAATTTCATTCAAAGTTTGAAGATAAAGAGAAATCACTTCCATTATACCAACCCGTAATTAGTTAATAATAACAAAGTGAGATTTTAAATACATTCTTGGGTGAAGAATGTTAAATTATGTTATGAGGGTTAAAAGAGGCTGAAAAATAAATAAATTAACAAATGCAAACATACATTTTTACTTTTCTTTTAATTGAAATGATATAATTTGATAAAACGAGTTAAATTCAAACAAATTCCTTAAACTTTTGAATTCAAAAGATGTAGATATCAATTTCAATGAATATAATGTAATTTTCCTTTTTAGATTTTCAAAAAATAGCCTAGTATCATAAAATAGAAATGTATCAAAGCAAAAAAGTCCACCTTAGAAACAATAATTTAAATTTTTTCTTATAAATTTTTTCTACTAAAATGTAATAAATAAATAAAATGTAATAAATAATGCATAAGTAATGCTCTTTAATTGTTAATGAATGGAAATTTTAGTTGGAAATTATTAATTCCTACTTGTCTATGGTTACAATTCTCCATTTGAGGAGTTTGTTCCTACATTATAGGGATTTAGTTTCTCCTAGATTAGTGTGTGGTTGAGAGAATCTTTCAACCACACTAGTGTACGTTTAAGATAGAATTCCTATCTTGAGACTATTAATTGTTTAAATATCTTGTAATTTCCTCATTATTAATTAATAGAATATATTATTGAGTGTGCAACTTTTATCTTGGTATCAGAGCCTCTGAGGGCCTGGCCCCTCCTGGGCTTGGCCCTCCTGGGCTGAGGGAAATAACAGATAAAGAATTTGTTTGAAGTTTATTTTTTTAGTTTGTCCATCAAAATTGTATTGCTGCGCTGCGTCCATGTTGACTGGCGGTACCAGTTTTCAAATCAGTTCGGCACTTAATGGCACGACGGTTCAGATCTGTAGCTTTACCGGAGATTGGCGAGAGGATTCGAACCGGCGTCAAAGGATCTATTTATATCGGCCGCTGTCCAGGGATTAATCCGTGAGGTCCCTGGCATCACTCCTGGTGGAGAGAAAGAAGCCTTTCAAGAGTCTGTGATGATTGAATTAGAGCCTAGAGAGCCAGTGCCTGCACATATTGATGCACATATTGAAGCCAGCGGGGAGGATGGGCAAAGTATTTGTGGTCAACTTCAAAGTATTCCAGTTGGTATAGAAGATCTCTTTGTGAAGTCTCCTGTTCCTGATGATGTTTCAGAAGGTGCATTTGCAATGGCTTTGGAGACAGTAAACAACTGCCTTTCAGAAGCCATTGGTGCTCTGGCCCGAGGTCGGGCTGATGGAGATAGCAAAACTGCTGGTTTGATTTATTCGGGCAATGATATCCTAGAAGCATACAAATTTGCTGGAAAAGGGACCAAATTGAAGAGCAACAAATAGCACTGCGGCAGCTGGAAGCTAATTTTATCCTGCAGACAGAACTGCAGATGCATTTTAAAATGTTCCTCCAACTGTTCAAGCATGTATTCCGGATCTCCTTAGGATTGCTCTCGCCTGCCTGGACAATGTTACAGATACAGATGGTACCGGTTTTTCATTTTTTATTTTAGTTCCTGTGGAAATTGCACTGGCTTGGGTTCGAACATTGTCAGCCCTTGCTCCCTTCAGTATTTTCGCAGATGTCTGCAGTGTTTTGGCTATGGAAATTATCATCAAGGATGATTATTCTTCATTTCAAGGGCTGGACAAGGTACAGGCTGCCATGCCTTGCCTTTCGTTTTCGGAGTTGCAATATTTTTCTTTGAGGGCGTTTTGCAGCAGAGACGATGTTACTAGCTTTGCTATTGAAATGTTTTTTTCATTTCTCTGATGATATTGCAATATATTAACTGTCATGGCAATAAAACGGGTTGTAATTTAAGTGACATTAGCCTGATCAACTATTGTCACAATTTTGAATGTGTGTTGGAACTGATCATTCCAACACTAAGCAAATTTGCAGGGAATGGTGAACACATAACAATGAAAATGATATCAATTGAAGCTACATCAGAGATTGGAGGATGATTGAGATCCTGTTGGAGGGTGTTAGCAAGCATGAGGCAATATGCTTGAAAATTGTTCTTGAAGGGAAAATTGTCTTCTCTTCGTGGGGTTGTGAGTCCCTCTGTTCTGGTGGACAGCAAAGTAGATTTTTTGTTTTAGTGTGGTTTGTGGGATAGACTCCCTAACATATTATTGTAATAGTCATTGTATGTACTAGAAACTTCAAATGTTAAATGTAAGCATTTGAAAGTTCGTGGTGATCTCAAAACCACTTTGTAATGGTTTGTGGTCAGCCTAAAACCATCTATAGAGCCTTAGTGGCTACAGGAGTTGCCCGATGGTGGTAAAGTGAGATCCTTGATCGCTCGGTGGTAGCAGATCGGATCTGCCCGGTGGTGGCGAAGTGAGATCCTTGATCGCTCGGTAGTAGCAGATCGGATCTGCCCGGTGGTGGCGAAGTGAGATCCTTGATCGCTCGGTGGTAGCAGATCGGATCTGCCCGGTGGTGGCAAATTGAGATCCTTGATCAGCTCGGTGTTAGCAGATCGGATCTGCCCGGTGGTGGCGAGTGTACACAGGAGCTTTATGCTCGTAGGAGCAGGTGAGTTGTAGTAACACCTGGCTCGGACTCAGATGATTCTTTCTGAGTAGAAGGGGATTGGCTCGTTTTTGCACTGATAGCAGTGCCAGGAAGGCCAACTGGCATGTCTGTTAGGCCATTAATCACGCCAATGGCGCGGGTTTATCATTCAGGATCGTGCCAATTCACCTTCAAGTGGATCTGCAGGAGAGGCAGATCGGATCAATTTAGCTGTATTGGAAACACCAAATTTGCAGATTGTGGATCTGTCCGAGGGCAGCAGATTGTGTTTTTTTTTTTGGGAGGTTTTGTACATGCAATTCGTGTGATGATGGTGGATTTGACTATCATGACAAGTAGTCATTAAGGGGGGGAGTTGGAAATTATTAATTCCTACTTGTCTATGGTTACAATTCTCCATTTGAAGAGTTTGTTCCTACATTATAGGGATTTAGTTTCTCCTAGATTAGTGTGTGGTTGAGAGAATCTCTCAACCACACTAGTGTATGTCCAAGATAGAATTCCTATCTTGAGACTATTAATTGTTTAAATATCTTGTAATTTCCTCATTATTAATTAATAGAATATATTATTGAGTGTGCAACTTTTATCTATTTTCCCACCTTTGTTAGACAGATTCTTATATATTGAGGGGAAGGTTTAAAGAGGACGATAGTTTTGACAGGAAACCAAAAAAGGTGGTCGCGTATTTGGTACAAGCTGTGATATTACGCAATAAGCTAGTGAGTGAGTGAATAGATTCGCTCAAATGTTGTACTGGCAAGGCTAAGACATGAAGAAAATGGTTGGTTAACAATGTAGCTGGTTTTTACTTCTATTTTTATTTTTTTATTTTATGACAATGAGAATCAACATGGTCAACAATCTTAGTACCTAAAACTGTTCCATAACTCGATTTTAGCAACATCAAAGTGATGCAACATATATAATGTTATCTTGCATGATCACTCCCCAAGTACAAACATGGATCGAAGCCAATACATAAAAGTGGTGTGGTGCACTATATATAAGGTTATATTGAAGGATCTAACAGACAGAGCCAACGAGCTAGCGATAGAAGCACGAGACGAGGTGGAGCTTCGCATGGAGTTTTGATCAGTGGTATTAATTATATTTTGGATATTTTTAATGTCGCATGAATATTTATGATATAATCTCTCCTAAGATCAAATTTTATTCGTATCAACAAATCTGAAACTATCTCCTTCCTCGAGAGAGCTTCTAGGACAACTTTCCAGAATTTGAGATATCTAATCTGCACAAATATTTTAAAAATTTGGTCATTTATGTATACACGGAAATGGGCGATTTATATAATAGTTTCCGGTATGGAATTATTTTTTTTAAATATATAATATTTCAAAATATTCTATGAATTTGGAATTCGTAAACACAGTGAGGAATTTATTTTTCTAAATATATAATATTTTAAAATATTTTAAGAATTTGAAATCCAGTTAAATGCTTAGTGAATACAAAATAAAAAATTAATTTTCTAAATATATAATATTTCAAAATATTCTAAGAATTTGGTCACAAAGAAAATAGAAAACAGAGGAGAATGAAATGGGGGAAAAGAAAAATAGAGAGAAGGCAGAACAATATGACAAGAAGAAAATAGAAAACAGAGGAGAATGAAATGGGGGAAAAGAAAAAGAGAGAGAGAAGGTAGAACAATATGATGAGAAGCAAATAGGAGCTAACACTTGTAAAAAGTTCAAGTACTTCCCATAAATCTTTCAAAATTCAACTTTTTGAAAAACTTGACAAGTAAAATATACATTTTTTTCTCCAAACAAATTTAAAATTTTTGAACAATAGACATAAGCATTTTGTACATTCATATTTCACGGGAGAAATACGTCATTTCTTTAAGCAAGGCCAAATATTATTCATAATATTAGTGTACAAAAGGGCTGGCAGTCCAAATAATATCTTGGTGACCCAGATTCTCTACCAGAAATACATGTCACCTCTTTTTTGTTATTGACTAGGATTCACTCTGGATATCCAAGTAAAATAAATAGATGAACACCTTGTGGGATAACAACATGATAAGCCAAAGCATTTTTGTGTAGCTATAATCCCAAAGATGACTAGCACAATGATTCGAACAAAACATTCCAAACTTCCATGCCTTAACTTCATCCTCGAGATCATTAAATTGTTTAATCACCCAGTCATGTAACATACTCTGTAAAAGTACTACTTCTTACATAAAACAAGATAATCATAATAGAGTAGTTATTCCCCTATTCCTTCTGCATGCCACCAATATAATCCATTAGTGATGGAAAAAAAAACCATCTGGAACTTCATTGTGGAGGTTCAAGAAAGATTATATAAGCATCATTACCTTGTATGCAGTATTTTGCGTTCATATAAAACATTGAGAGCCGAGGGCAGCCAGAATGTCAAAATCCACTAGTGGTCTCTCCCGCATAGAAATGAACATGAGTCTTCTGAAAGAACACGCAAGAACTTGCCCTGTAGTAAATATTGTTGGTTTCCTTGAAGGGTCCATCTACCAAAACTGATATTTCATGTTCAACACTCAAAATACCTAGAAGATAAATTCTCTTCTGGAAAAACCATTGAGAAACCCTTAAGCCATCAAGAAATTGTTTAGCAACAAGAAACTCTAACTATTAATTTTTTCTATCTGACAGCCTCTTTTGATCTTTATACCATCTTGGATTTCTTCTCTCTTTATGCTAGAGGATTCATTTAAAGTGTGAACTTAACCAGTCCATCTGGTTGCTTCATTGGATCCTTGGTGTTAAGTAGAAATTTTGTGATGTAGGTCAAAGTTAATGGTAGCAATGCAACTCCTCTCTACAAGTTCTTGAAGTTAAGAAAAGGTGGGCTTTTTGGTAATGGAATAAAGTGGAACTTCACTAAGTTTCTAGTGGACAAAGATGGGAATGTTGTAGAATGATATGCACCCACTATGTCTCCATTGAGTATGAAAATCTTGTAAAAACTCTCTTCATTAATTCCATGTACCATATATGAAGATCCTTGTTATCACTAGTTCACTATATAATTACTTTGGTGAAAACTTATTTTGTGTGCACCAATGACACCAAACTTGAACTAAGGACACCCACAGGGAGATATGTTGTGAAGAACATCACTCCTTGGAAAAAGAAAAGAGATTGTATGCAAATTGGTACACAGAATAAGCCATGACGTTGTCGAGAATAACATGCTATTAAAAATTAAGTACCTTATTCTTCAAATCGATGTCTTATTTACATTGATGATGCAATAAACCATGATCTCCAGGGTGATATAATGCCTATGTTGCATCATATGCAAATGCAGAATAAAATCAGATTTTAATTTGTATTGACCTTACTAGTCATAAGGCTTATGTTTCAAATAGTTTATATAGATTATAATTGTATTCCACTGAACAAACAATTGTACAACTTCAGTTATGTTTGCCTCA
>APFE031238672.1:3964-53266 GCA_000404065.3 Pinus taeda
GGGGTCTGAAATCAGTGGTTTCAAGCCACTAACGTGTTGCACTATCAGGATTTGGAAACCCCCGCCCCATTCTGCTTAATGCACTCAGGGCCCTTCGAAAAGTTGTTTCTGCTTTCTCTAAACGACTTCCCCCATTGTTACCGTTTATCACTCCCGCCACCTCACGATGCCATTCCATCCCATCCGCCTTTCACCTCCATTCCCACCATTACACATTCAATTGGCTGGACCGTTAGCCAACAAACTTGTGCCAGTTCAGGCCACTCCAATGACAACACCACAAAACTACAAATGCACAAAGAGCGTAGTGAGCATATAGAAACAACATCATAGTTGTAGAAAACTCTTTTTTCTGCAATTATCAAGCATTCCCCTTCTCGAATCCCACTTCAAGTTCATCCCTTTTCTTTCTCCCTCTCTAAAATTCCCATTTCTTCTCATTGCTTTCTATTATAGGCCACTGCAAATTCAACACAGTTCAATTTTCAAAGGCTTTTAGAGAAGACACTCATGGCACCAAAGAAGAAAGAACAACAAGTATTTAATCCAATGGTGCACCCACCATTGGATTTGGATCACATACCACTTGCAGATAGGGACTTCAAGATACATGAGACACTTTCAGAGCTCAATTTATTTGACATATATTGCTGGTGCGAGGATAAATTTGTGGATGAAGTGGATGACATAGGCCTCTAGGACACTAATTTACCTTTCTATATCTTCCCTAAAGTCCACAGTTTCCTAGAATTGATTAGGAAATGCCACTTATGTTATAACCCACAGTAAAGGGCAGTGATGGCCGCAAAAAGACATATATTGTTTACCATTGATGCCAAGTCTATTATGAAGATGAAACGGGCTCTTGTTATTGAAGGACCTACTCCCTTTTCCCATGAGATTCTCACTAAAATATATCACAAAACAAATTTTTCTAAGAGAGCTAAAACCTTAGAACTCTTCATGACTTAGCAAACACCTCTGCCAAACAAGAATCCTCCTTACTCCTCCTCTGTTTTCCCAGAAAGAACTAGAGACATTGTCAGGCTATTATTCAGATCAGTGGCTTGATGAAACTATCATAGGTTTTCTGTCTATTTTCTCGAAAGAATCAAAGCCCTTTGTACTATTCAATTTCTGTCAATTCCTGGAAGATGTCGTCCATGAGAAATTTTCAAATTTTATCACATAGAAAGTGTTCCAATACTCTTTAGATCTAGTATTTATGTTTGTTTATTTTCAGGCATACAGGATCAAGTTTACACTGAGCAAGATGAATGAAGAAGGTGAACCCCAATCTGCGATTTTTTGGACAACCTTAGTGATGAAGGATCAAAAGGAATTCAGCTACAAAAAATTTGTAGAAATGTTTCTTCACCCAGTAATGAGCCTCCTTAGTGGAACTGCAGAACCCAGAATCAATGAAGAAATTAGAAGGATAATGCAGTTGATAGATCAAGGAAGAACAGGAGATTCATACTTGTACAAGAATTATACTGCATTAAGGTTATATGGATGTGAGTTGGCCCCTTACAAGCTGCCAAAGGTATTTTCTCTCTTGAATATACCATACAAATGATTAATGCACATGAAGTGCATTTTGAAGTAGCTAAGAAAAAGTCACAATTCAAGATCAAATCTCATATTGGCCCCTTCATTTGCAATAGCAGAGCAGCAGGGGAGGAGGTAGATAAGATATTGAAGGAAATGAAATTCACCCACAATTTTGCATGGTATTATGACCCATGGGGCATCCTCTCCAAGAAAAGGGTGGAGAACAAGTCAACAACCTACATTCACACTCAAAGGCCTGAAATTGAAAATAAATGAATCAGATTGAGTGGATGTCTGACACACTGCAAGAGGATTATGAACAAGTAATTTTTTCCTCAAGTGTACAAACTCCAAAACAGTAGGAAAATAAGACTACTGAAGGAAAAAATAGAAAAGGAAAAATAATAAGAACATGAAACAATAGGGAAGAGGCCAAGAGAAGATCAGTGACTAGGGATTGATACTTATATTAAGGAATTCAAATTGAAATATAGGGAAAAGCCCAGAAAACACATGGAAATAGGCAAGGAATCACTGCAACAAGCAGTCATAAATTTCATTGATATTTCAGACTCATCCCCAACTATAGGGAAATCTTTTCCTGACACTCCAATTTAAGAAAGACAACGGTCTCTTAAAGTTTCCTCATCTACAAATTTGACTGGAGAAAAGGAGGAGACATACTTTGAAACTTTCAAGGAGATTAAAATTAGGAATGAGATATTGAAAAAGAGCACTTATGGTCAATTTTGGAAATAGAGTGTCATTTCTCAAGGTAGACTTCTTTCAGCATTTGATTCATGAAAAGGAAAAATCCATATGGCATTTTTGGAAGCACAGATAGTAGAGCCTAAAACTCCAGTAGATTACAAACAAACTTCTTTTGAGTTTGATGCCAGAAGTGTTCATCCAATTGATCAATTGGAAATGCACAAGAAAATAGGTGAAATGATTTCATCTACTCTAAGTAGCACTTCTATGAACTTGTTTAAAATGTAGGTGGCCCTATCAAATTCTCAATCTGAGCTAAATATGGAAAAGATTTCATCGCAATCAAAAGACAACAAAATTAAGTATTTGGAAGACTTGGTAGTAATAATTGGGTATGATCCTCCAGATGTGAAAGAAACAGAAGAAATAATTAAGAGAAAGGATATGGATATAGAAACTTTGAAGAAGCAACTCAAGATGCCTGCAATGCATGATCCCTTGACCAAGGAGATAGAGCCAGAAAAGAGCCAAAAGGCTTAGATGATGAAGTTAATAATAGAGCAGTATCTCCAAATAAAACAAATGGAAGCAAAAATGGAGAAATTGGTACAAGAGAAGGGGAAGGTAGGACAGATGGCTAGCACTACAATGGAGGCCCTTCCTCTCACAACACTTCCTATAACCACTCCAGCAAATACTGGTATAGGGACAGGAAGTAGTACAGAAGAGCTAGCCAGATATATGGAAGGAATGAATCTCCAGACTCAGGAGATTAAGAGGCTAGAAACTCAAGTTAATGTTTTGTAGGATCAAATCAAAAGGGCTGAAAGTAATCATTTGGTGGAGATGCAAAGGGAAAAGGCCTTGATTGAAAATATGCAAAAGTTAGAGAAAGAATTATCTATTGGGAACACTCTAGGAAGAGTTAAGGAGATTATTTGGAATAACATCATCAATGGTATGAATGAAATTTGGCCTAGCATCCAAATTATCTTTGAACAGAAGGAGTTAGTTGAGAAGGCCAAATAATTTAATTAAGCTACAAATCTAGAGCTGGGAGACATACTAGCAATAACCCACAAAATAATCAGATTTCTCAATTCAACGAATAGGTATGAGCTAGAAGAGTTGGGAGTAGAAGACAAGACAAAGACTATACTTCAGGTGAAGAAGGTGCTGACTAAGAATAGCTTGAATGTACAACTAGAAGAACAATGTCAGAATTTGTAGCGAATAGTGAATATGTTTTTTAACAGAATTGAGCCTTTAACCCAGAAAGGTCCCCCTTCTCTATTTTTTATGAATGACAAACTCATGGCCAGAGAAGACTATGTCAAGAATCTTCGAGCCATATCCAAGAATGCAACAAATATTTCCAATATCAAAGGAAGCATAATAGGAAAGGCATTGCTAGAAGCTATCAACAATCATATCTACATTGAACATGAATTGAATCATGTTTTTATAGTCAAACCAACCTTTGCAAAATACACTGAAGCTGATGAAATATCTAGGAGGTTAATTAAGATTAAGATTCCAGATGAAGAAGCGTGGAGTGAATTGTGTGACTATCAAGAAGAGCAAGACAAGGATGATTGAAGTGACAGTGTAGATCTGAGTCAACACCAACCATGTCAGCAAAGCCACTACAACTAAATTTATTTCTTAGCAACAAAATCCCTAAAAAAGAGGACCAGATGTCCCAGTTTTCTCATCATGGCCACTTCATGGCTACACGAGTCCATTTTCTTTTGTTGTAATTAATAATAGATTTCTAAGTGTATAAGGCAATCATTGTAGTTTTTGGGTTAAATAATTCATGCATATCGAGGCATTAGGGGTTGGACCCAAGTCATTTGAACTATCCTTTCTTTTTGGAGCATTGTAGTTTTGAGATGGAGCATCAATAAAAAGAACCATTTGCAAGATACTTGATTTGTTTTATCCTAGTGATGTATTTCTTTCTGCGCTAAATGTACCTCTATTTTATTCATTTATGCATCATTAAATCTTATTATAAAGAATAAATTCTAGATTAAGATATGTTGTTTTAGCACCTTATTTCTATTTGTGTTTTACGATCTAAACGTTTTCCTCTGATGTATGATTCAGAAATACTTAGTTGCTTTTTAAGCATTACTGATATCACTTTTATGTCATCACATTTCTCATTCTTCTTTTAGATCCAGTAAAAAAAATTAGCTTTCCTTGTAAATGCTCTGGAAAATTGATGTTACCACCTAGCCTTTGACTCCATAGCCCAATGGAAAGTATTCAAATATGATCTACCCCAACCAAAAAAACAAACAATCAAGTAATCAAGTAATAGATCTCTTTCATTTTTATATCTATCCTAACACATTAGAACACTGAAATAAAGTTAAATCCTAAAAATATAGAGAGAGCCCTATCTGCATCTAGAAGGGCTAGATCCTAGACTCCTAAGCGGTTTCATGTATATTTTTTGACTTTGTCTTGCCAATCTTCAAAATCACAGGGCGATAACATAGTGGCGACCATGTTGGAGAAACTTTTTGGAAATTTGTCATTTCTTTTGAATTCAGAGTACCCAGTTAAAAATCTTTTTATGATAAAATATTCCCAAGATTGGTTCTCTTTCTACTTTTGTGTATATTAGTTTGTCTATGTTTTAGATCTGAACACTAGCTCCCAAAATAATCTCTACTAGATCCCACAAAGATCCAAATCCTCCTACCATAGTGGACGATCCTCAAAAGATATTAAGAAAACCCGCTAGAAATGAGAGTCAGACAAGCAACAAATTTCTTCACAGAGCCAGCTCACTCCCTGAAAACTTTGTTACCTTTCAAGATATCCAATTTGATTTACACTTTGAACAAGGCTTATTCAAGAATAAATCAGATAATTGGAAAGATCACATTATCTATGATCCATCAATATTGCCAAAGAGCCGAGTAAGAGAAATTTCTTCACAAACTGAATTCGATCTTCAACTCTTACAACATTTTGACACTCTCCAAGATCTAGTGATAGATCTCACGACAGAAATTGATGGTGCTTACCTTCAGTAGTTAGTGGAATTAGCTTCCTTAACTATAACAACTTCTTCCTTCATATCTCAATCTACACATATTCAGTCACCAAGTCCTACTGCAACCACTATTCGCACTCCTTCTTTCATCCTTCAGCATAAGGTTACTCAAATTCCTTTACTTTCATTTTCACCTAGTACTAGTCCAACCTCATCCATTGTTCAACTTCCTCCACCACCACCAATCATGCAGCCAAGTATGCTCCTTTGGTTCTTCCAGCACCATTGGCCAATATGCCACAAGACTATTGGTCTAAAATCACACTATTTGATGGGACAGGTCCTTTAGCAACCCAAAAACATGTAGATAAAATGAATTATTGTTTTGACCCACAAGAGGTAGATGAAGAAAGTGTTAAGCTCAGAATGTTTTCTCAAAGTTTAGGAGGACAAGTTCGGAAATGGTTCAAATATTTGCCTGCAAATAGTATAAATGATCTCCTTGCATTCCACCAAAAATTTATTAATATATGGAAGTCTAAAAGAAACTTCTACAGATTCTATCGGAATATGAAAATATTAAAAGAGAAGTAGGTGAAAGTGTTCAGGATTATTGTTCCATATTTAACAATACCTACAATGCAATACCTGTAAATCTTAAACCACCTCAGGATTTAGCCTTGATAAAGTTCTGAGATAGATTTGATACACACATGTCCTACCAGCTTAGGGAAAGGAATTCTCCAACATTAGAGGTGATGAAAATAGATGTCACAAGTGTAGATGCCAATTTACAAGTTAGAAGAGCCAATATGAGAACTGAAAGAAAAGTGACAATAAGAGAGAAGCTTCAACTTCTACAACAGAGGCTAAGATTGATTATTTAGTAGGGACCATGGGAAGAATTATGGAGAGGATACGTTTGAATGAGAGAAATTCCCCTAGGGAAAACCAACTTGTTCCACAGAACCAAAATCCAAATCCGAGAAGAAACACTCCACAAATCAAACAAAGAGATCAAAGAGGCCCAGATCAACAAATTAGGCCTCCATTTCAAGAAAATTATTCTAATGAAGATGTAAGTGTGGTTGAAGAAGTAGAGGAAAGTTAGATTAATTTAATGGAGACAAATGAGGATAGTTTTGTTTTTCTTACACAAGAAGAACATGAATTGTTCTTGTTAGCTCAAACAGAGTTGGAATCTAAAGAGTCAGATGACTATAAAAATGGATTTGACAATTCCATATTAGAAGTCCAAAGAAAATATAATATTAGGATTAATAAAAGCAATGATAACTCAAATAAAAAGAATAATTTTGAGCCTGATCTCAAGAAAATAGCTGAAAGATCTAAGAAAAATTTAAACAGTTCAGAAAAGAATAACATAGAGAATGTTACCAAGAAAACCATCAACGCTTCTACTAAAAATGTCCAAATTGATATCCCTACTACAAGTCAACAAACTGAATCTATCATCAAAGAAGTGGCTGAAAGCGCTGATTTATCAAATCAGCTGAAAATTCAAACACCATTCAGTATTGAGAATGAATGTGTTAAACTCAAAATTTCTATTCCTCTCACTGAACTGATAAACAAGAATGTGTATAGGTGTCAAGTCCCAAAGGTACTCAACATAGGGGAAAACACTAATACAGTGAACTTGAATGATGACAATCCTAAGCTTTTGTTTGGACTAGAAGTTGATGGAAAGCCTCAAGGAGGAGGTGTTCCTCCATTTTATGTTAGCCTCAATATTCATGACAAAATCCACCATAATGCTATGTTGGATTCAGGCAGATCACATAATATCATGCCAAATATTGTTATGGAAAAAATTGGACCTGAAATCACTAGACCATACAAAGATATATATTCATTTGATTCCAGCAAGGCTAGGTGTCTAGGTGTTATCAAAGACCTCTCTGTCACAGTGGCCCAGATACCAGCAAAAAGTTTAGTCATGGACATAGTAGTAGCAGACATTCCTCCTAGGTATGGTATGTTATTGTCATGTTCTTGGGCAGTGAATTTACAAGGAACACTTCAAATGGACATGACATATGCCACCATATCAGTAATTGGTCAACCAAGGAGACTGTATGGAGAAACCTTAATGAAGTATATGGTGAGTAGCTAAGAAAATCTTGACAACTACCCCCTTTACTCTTTCCATAATGATCTTGATTCCTTCATATTGTACAATGATGGAGACATAGATTCATAGGTCAAGTAGGCATAAAATGAACTTAATGAAGAACATGACACACAGGTATCCATTATGCAACAGAACCCTGAAATAGAACCTCTCTAAGATATGACGTTTGATGGCTCATGTGGTAAAATAGGATCAGGAGCAGGAGTCTAGTTGTACAGCTCAAAAACTAACCAGGCTGAATAATTCTTATAACTAAATTTTATGTGCACAAACAACATAGAAGAATATGAGGCATTACTATTCGGCTTGAAGTTTCTTAAAAAAGTAGGCGCTAAACAAATTTTCTGTCGAAGGAGACTCTAAACTCATCATCAAAAAAATTAAAGGAAAATACTCAGCAAAACATCCTAGGTTGAGAGTATGTCAAAATGTTGTAATTGAGTTTCTAAAAACATTCGAAGAGTATGACCTTGTTGTTATCCCTAGGCTCTAGAATTCCCTAGATAATGGATTAGCTCTTTCAGCCAACACTTGCAAGTTACCTCATCCCAATAAACAATACAAAATTGAAGTGAAACATCGTCTAGCAGTGCCTGATAGCATGAGATATTGGAAATTTTTTGGAAATGATAAACAAATTGAGTGATTTTTGCAATCAAAAGATGAATTTGAGGATAAAAACATAGATGTGGAAGATGAAATAGACAGTAAAACAGATGTACATATTGATTTAGATCAGTCAGTCATTTTTGATGGGAAAATTTTTGTGAATAAAACTATACTAAAAACTGAAATACATGAAGATCCAGAAAAAGAAGAATTCAAAGTGCTACAACTCAAAGATAATGTTTTTCCTAGAGGGCTTGCCCCTATGGAAGAGTTGTTTGACTTTAATGATGTTTCTAGAGAGCCAAAAATGGAACCAACAAGAACCAACATTGAGGAATGCAACATAGGTAGTGACTTGAACCCAAAAATCATAAAATTGTCAAAATCACTACCTCTCATGGCTAAACTAAAGTATATAGCTATGCTCAAAGAATTCATAGATGTATTTTCTTGGAGCTATGATGATTTAAAATCCTATGATACTAGAATTATACAACATAAAATTCTAATCAAAGAAGACCAAAAACCATTTAAATAGAAACTGTGTAGGATAAACCCTGTCCTAATGCCCTTGGTGGAAAAGGAAATCAGGAAAATCTATGATGCTAGGATCATAGTCCCAATTAAATATCTAAATGGGTATCCAATATTGTGCCTACAAGGAAGAAATCTGGTGAAATAATATTGTGCATTGACTTTAGGAATTTAAACAAGGTTTCCCTTAAGGACAAGTATCCCTTACCAAAGATGGATCATATACTGCAAAGGGTAGTGGGTTCTTGTAGGATTTCCTTGTTAGATGGTTTTTTAGGGTATAATAAAGTTTTGGTACATCTCGATGATTAAGATAAAACTTATTTTACTACTCTTTGGGAAAATTTCACGTATGTGAAAATTCCGTTTGGATTACTGAATGCAGGTGCTACTTTCCATAGAGAAATGGACATTGCTTTTTTCAGATGAAATTGGACATTTCGTTGCGATTTATCTCGATGAAATTATTGTATTTTCAAAGACTAATGAAGAAAACCTGGCACATCTAAGAAGAGTATTTGAAAAATGGATGAAGTTCATTATTTCACTAAATCCCAAGAAAACGTTGTTTGGTCTTGAAGAAGGAAAACTCTTAGGCCATATCATCTCCAAAGATGGAATTAGAATTTCCCTCAGTAGGATTGAAGGTATCCTTAAAATCAATCATCCAAGAAACATGAAAGAACTTCAATATTTTATTGTAAAAATCATTTTTTTGAGAAGGTTCATACCAAATCTTGTTGAACTACTCAGAAATATAACAAACATGGTCAAGAAAGACACATGAATTAAATGGAATGTTGTGTTGGAAATAATACTGAGAGGGGGAGGTGAATCAGTATTATCATATTAATAAATTTATTTTCCAAGTAGATTTGTATATGCTACTTCAGCTAAGTGAACTAGCGTGTACACGTGACTGTACTTAAAGCAGCTACCATATATGCAGAGAACTTTTGATTTACCCAATTTATCATCCATTGAACATTAACTAGTATATCAGAGATTTATTAGAGAGTGTAGTAAAAGAAGAATAAAACATCACACATAAGAAACACACATGAACACCAAGATATAAGGTGGAAACCCAATATGGGTGAAAACCACCTACTGCTATCATCTTTGTCTTCTTTTAATAATAATAAAAAAATATGTTTACAACATTGTACTGGTACAGACTCATACCAGTATGCAAGCTTCTACTTGCAGAATATTGCTACCTTCTCTCATTCTCCAACTTCTACTGGAAGGGAGCTATAACCCCCTAGCTCTTGTACTAGCCAATATGTTTACTAGTACATAGGTGCCAGCATACAGAAAACTCCACTCTTCTACCAGGGACCACGTTTCATGAATTTTCAGACTGGATACTCTTGGAACACAACACCACAATCTGAAGGCCACATTTCATTCAATATTCATACTGGACCCATCAACCGCATCATAGCTGCAATACAATCATCAAGTACGTTTGCATTAACCAATCACTGAACCTGAATATGATTATTCAGAGCATTGTCACCAGAATACAGTCACTAGAATCCAAAGCAGAACCCAGAACTTTGCAACAACAAACAAAAACAACTGAAACATACTATATAAGGTATAAGCTACATCCATATGTCGAACCTGCATGTATACACTCTTTTATCAAAGCCAACCAGTGTACACATTTGAAAATATTAATTCATAATTTTTTAGCTATTTCAGACTTTAGTTATACCTAGATCATGATATTTACAGAATAACACATGCGTCAGTATTCAGATCTAGATTATGCATGATCAAGCCATATAATGATAATTCAATTTAAGCCTTAAGATCTCGATCCATCTTAGATCGTATCCCTCATCAACCGCTAAGGTTCATCCTTGGTTCAGATCCAACAAAGCACCATTATCCAATAGCCTGCATATTAGATCTCACAATTCATCGAATATTTTACTTTCACACCTGGCCTAATGATCTCCTCTCCCTTTTATAGTTTTAGGCCTTTCTCAATACCATGGACGAAAACCACTTAGGACCAATACCTTGGACCAAATACCTAGGGCCAATACCTCGGACCAGATACCTTGGACCAATACCATGGATCAAAATACCATGTACCAGATACTTAGTTTTCTAAGGTATACACGTTTTTCCTTCTATTAAAGTGCATGTGTACGTATACACTACTTGTGGTCAGTGAACTTGTGTGTATACACAGCTTTGTCAAGGTGACACTGCGTATACCTCTCTTTCTTCATTCTGTGTAGTCTGAACTATAATTCTTTGTTGTTAACATGCTGTATTGTGATCTTTCATCTGAGTGAGTTGCCATCAAGGAAAAAACCTGTATCATAATGCCAATAATGTCCCCCCTTTGGACTTGATTGCAACAACCACACCAAGTCACTCTTCCCCTTTGACATCAAGGGCAAAGGGTCATGCTCCCCTTTTGACATACATTGTGCTGGTCATGGTCCCCCTGAGTACAAGTTGAATTCTCTGATATCTTTAAATGTACTAATTGAGCTCCCATGATTGAGTCCATGCTCCCCCTGAGCACAAGCAAAGTCTACAAAAATATTTTCTAAAAGAATAACATGACTTTATACATACATCACCAATGACCTTCCTATCACCAATAACTCATACATACATCCATCTCCCAACCAAGTGGGGATATACAAAATTTGACTCTTCCACCCAAACAAGTGGGGATATACCAATTGTTTATACATGACAAAAACAAGAAATATTACATCATCCATCCCATGTAAAGTGGGGATATAAATTAGATCATTTGTCCAAGAGGACCCATTCAAATGTATGAGAAGACATATCACACCCTAGACTTTTACATAACTTGAGGAGCCAATGGTATAAATATCTGAAGCCATAGCTAGACTCAACAACCATAATGCCAACAATGTTGAATGTACGTGAAGGCTAATGCTTCCCCTGAATTAGTGCTACTTGTGCATTGTTAACAGGTCAAAGATCAAGGCATCTTTGTTAGTCAGATAAAATTAATGAACAGAGCATATCATCAATATCAGTCAGAGCACTCATATCGAAGCCTGCCCCCCTTTTTTTCTTGCCTGAAAAACATATACGCTCCTTCACTCACAGAAACCTGCATGTGTACGCGACTTCACTTTATGAAACTTGCGTATAATCACCTTTCTCTGAAAATTTTGATTTAATAGCAGGATGATGCAACAACTACTCTCAGCTTTTGTTTGAGATATTCAAATGTCTCTTTGGGCAGTGGCTTAGTGGATATATCAACAACATGTTCTTTGGAGGGAACATATTCCAATTTTACCTTTTGTTCAAGCACTTGTTCACGTAGAAAATGGTATTTTATGGGTATGTGCTCGGTCTTGGAGTGCATGACTAGATTCTTCGAAATACTGATGGCATTTTTATTATCACATAGAATTGAGATGGGTGGAGTGCATATGCTTTGAATGTCTTGCAATATTCACATGATCCAAAGTAGTTGTGTGCAGCAAGATGCAGCGACCACATATTCTGCTTCACCTGTAGATAACGCAATTGATCTTTTTTTCTTGCTAAACCAAGACACTAACCTGGAACCCATATATAATGCACCACCACTAGTGCTTTTTTTGTCATCAACACTTCCTACCCAATCCGCATCTATATATGCATGAAGAGTAAGATCTATATCTCTAGTATACCATAAACCAAAGTTTTGTGTTCCTTGAAGATATTTGAAAATACTTTTGACCGTCTGAAGGTGTGATTCCTTTGGATTTGCTTGGAATATTCCAACTATTCCTATTGCATGCATGATGTCAGGTCGGGTACCTGTTAGATAAAGAAGACTGCCAATCATGGATCTGTAAGTTGGTTGATGTACTATTGTTGACATGATTTGAGTTGAGACTGCATCCTATTACCATTGGGGTACAAACAGGTTTAGAATCTTCAATGTTGTACTTTTTCAAGATTTGTTTGAGATATTTGGTTTGTGAAAGAAAAATACCATCTTTATTTTGTTGAACTTGTAGACCAAGAAAATAGGTAAGTTAACATTTCAAGGACATTTTAAATTCTTGTTGCATTACTGAAGCAAAATTATGACTCATGGATTCTTCATTGCTACCAAAAATGATATCATCAACATAAACGACAATTATTAGCAATTTATCAGTGTTAATATTTGTATATGGATTTCTATCTGCTGCCCCTTTTGAAAAACCCTGTTGGTGTAGATATTTGTCAAGGTGGTAATACTAGGCCCTTGGAGCCAGTTTTAGACCATAGAGAGCCTTTCTGAGTTTGCATACAAGTTTTGCATCATTTCCAAGAATGAATCCTTCTGGTTGTTAAATATAGACTTATTCTTTTAAATCTCCATTAAGGAAAGCATATTTTACATTCATTTGGTATACTTTAAATTTCTGAAAGCTAGAAAGAGCAAGAAACATCTTTATGGCTTCAAGTCTAGCAACAGGTGCAAAAGTTTCTTCAAAATCTGTACCTTCTTGTTGAGCATACCCTTTACAAACAAGTCTAGCCTTGTTTCTAATAACTTCTCCATTTTCATTCAGCTTGTTTTTGAATATCCATTTAGTTCCTATGATATTCTTATCATGAAGTCTAGGAACTAATTCCCAAGTATTATTCTTTTCAATTTGCTCAAGTTCTTCATTCATGGCCTTGACCCAACATTCATCTTTGCATGCCTCATTTACATTTTCAGGTTCTATGGAGAATAGTAATGCTAGATAGCTTCAGGTTTCTGTAATTGTTCTTCTTGTCTGTACACCTGCCTCTTTTCCCCCTAAAATTTGAGTTTCTGGATGATTTTTCTGAACATACCTGGGCGGAGTCTTTTCTTCTATTGTTATCTCTTCTTCTAGTGCTTCATTGGTTTCTTCTTCAGAATCATTGTGATTTGATGTGGGAGAATAATGCCCATCTTCTTCATTGTCATAATCTTCGGTTTTTATCTATTTTGGATTTTTGCATGCTTCATCAACTACAACATCAATACTTTCAACAATTTTCCCATCTTTTATTATAACATTTATATCCTTTACATCAGGAAGAGTAACCAAGAAGAATACCTTCATCTACTCTGGGCTCAAACTTACCAAGTTTTTCATCACTCCTTTTGATATAACATTTTCTTCCAAAAACTTTAAAGTATTTTACAGTGGGAGCCTTATCATACCAAAGTTCATGTGGAGTTTTAGTGTTGTTTACCTAAACATTTGCTTGGTTGAGAATAGCTACGGCGACGAAGGCAGCTTCACCCCAAAGGGTTGCAAGAGTTCCAGATTCATCTAGCATAGCTCAAGCCATTTGTTGAACAGTTATGTTCATTCTTTCTACCACTCTATTTTGCTGAGGGGTCCTTGTGGTGGAGACCTTTTTATTCCATGTTTTTCACAAAAATCAAAGAATTCATCCAAGGTAAATTCCCCTCCTCGATCAGATCTGAGGCATTTGATTTTGTGAAATGATTCATTTTCAACCAAAGCTTTGAAGGCTTTGAACTTTTCACATGCTTCATCTTTATGCTTTAGAAGACCTATCCAATACATTCTGGAAAAATCATCAATGAACAAAATGAAGTATTCTTCTCTATGAGGTGACTTTTTCCTTGGTGGTCCACATAAATCAGTATCGACAAGTTCAAGACGCTTACTAGCTGACCCTTCCTTTTCAATGAAGTGAGCTTTGTTTTGCTTACCGAATTGAGATGTTTTGCATATTTTATTTTTAGGGATGCTGATATATAGAAGATCACGAACAACCTAGAATCTGCATGCTTTTCTTATTTGAGAAAAGCTTAGTTGTCCTAATATTCTATGCCACAACCAGTTTTCATCATTTTTGCTTAGATAACACTGTTGTTGTCCTCCCTTGAGTATGTATAAGTTTTTTGGAATTCTTGTACCTTTGATCACAGTATCTCCTGTATCAAGCTCACGAGCAGCACATCCGTTTCATCGAAACACCACTTCATTTCCTTGATCACACAATTGATTGACACTCAACAGGTTATGCTTTAGACCGCCTACATACATAACATTCCCATCTTTAACCTTTTCTTCCAAGAAAATAGAGCCTTTACCTTTTATGATAGTAGGAGTGTCATTTTCAAATGAGACATTCTTTTCATTTTCTAAGGCATTATATGAGTGAAGTTTTTCTTTGTCACCTATCACGTGTTTTGAGCATCTATTGTTGACATACCACTGATTTTCTTGTCCTTCTGTATACAAGGCTATACCAAATCATTTTGTTTGATGTTATTTCCTTCTCCATATCTTGGGATTTAATGGAGTTTTCTCATTTTGACATGTTTGTCGAAATTTGCTCCCGCATTTGGATTCTTCATGGCCAAAGTTGTTACAGTTTGAGCATTCTATTTCATTTTCACGAAGATAAAATTTATTATAGGAACTTTTATTGAACCCTATCCCATTCCTTTGATTTCATGCTTCTCTATTCATGATGGTTTTGTAAGCAACACATTGAGCAGCTTTGTGTCCAAAATAATGACATGAGAAACATTGACCATTAAAGAAGTTCTTGCGATTATCGAATCTATTGACCTAGTGATTGTAGTTTTTATTGATATTCACCTTTGGAGCATATTGAGTATGGTTTACTTGAGGTTGGTTGTGGCGTTTGTTCATCCTTGAAGCAAATTGAGCCTCATTTACCTGGTGATCTACTTTATTCCTTTGCTGACGATTGTCATACTCTTCACTATTCTTTGCTGCATCAAGATAGCTTTTAGTGGAGGTTGATGACTTCTGTGCTTGAGATGCTTCTTCAGTATATCGAAGACGTGTCTTTATCAGAGGAGAACGCTACACTTTGATAATTTCATTTAAGGTTTATGATCCTTTAGCAAATCTAAGATTGGGAGATTTCGTTTTCTCAAGATCCTTTCTTAGACAGACAATTTCACATTCTAGTTTTTCATTGTGTTTTTCTTTTTCAGCAAGTTGGTATGTCAAGGTATCTATAATCATATTCTTTTCTTCTAAAAAGATTTTGAGTTTAGAGATTTCTTCATGAAGGTCATCTTCCTCTGAAGCATATCAAAAGTTATAATTGTCATAAGCCATTAGAAGTCTATAGTCATTATAATTTTCATCTTCATCGCTATTTGATAGACCATCGCTATCTTCATGAGTATAGTAACTTTTTTTACTTACACTTTTTTTTCTATTCCATTTTTCATATTCATTCCCTTTATCATATTTATCTTTATGAGGAAATTTGGTGGCATAATGACCAACTCTACCACATGAAAAACATTTGAAGGGAAGTTTACCTCTAAATCTTCTGGAACCCCGTTGAAGCTTCTTAACAAAGTTTACTTCATCTTCTTATTCTAAAATATGTCTTGATTCATTGTGTTCTTCCTTTCCTTTCGTAGAAGCTTTAAATGCGGCTTCTCTCATATCTGATGGGCCTCCTTTTCTCATCTCAAAGGCAGTTAATATTCCGTGAAGTTGTGTCATAGTGATGGTCTATAGATCCTGTTTTTCTTCTATGGCAAATACGTTTGATTCAAATTTAGCGGACAAGATCTTAAAAATTTCTCAACTAAAGTAACTTCCTTTATATCTTCACCTAGATTCTTCATACAATTAACAACCTCATCTATACGTAATAAGTAACTAGCTATACTTTCATCATTTTGCATCTTAAGAGTTTCATATTGAATTCTGAGAGTTTGAAGTTTAGCCCATTTTACCTGAGAGTCTCCTTCTTAGCTCAAAATGATTTTGTCCCATATTTCTTTGGCTGATTTGAGCTGCATAACTTTGAAAAATCTGATTGTGATAGACTTCCAATAATGTATTGACAGCCCTCACATTGGTTTCATATTGCTTTTTACTTGCTGTATTTGTAGGAATCGCTAATGGAAATGTATATCCTCCTTCCACGATTCCCCAAACATCTGTTCCAAGTGATTGTAGGTAGGTTGTGTTTCTTATCTTCCAATAAACAAAGTTTCTCCCATCAAAGGTTGGTGGTTTGATGGATCCCACGCTTTCTTGATTACTCATGATGATGGATCTCCCTTCAAGCGATCAAGCTTCTTCTGAAGGACTGGCTCCGATACCAATTGTTGGAAATAATACTGAGAGTGCAGGTGAATTAATATTATCAGATTAATAAATTTATTTCCCAAACAGATTTGTTACGCTATTTCAGCTAAGTGAACTAGTGTGTACAAGCGACTGTACTTAAACCAACCAACGTATATGTAGAGAAATTTTGATTTACCCAATTTATCATGCATTGAACTAACCAGTATATTAGAGATTTATTAGAAAATTTAGTAAAATCAAAATAAAGAATCACACATAAGCAACACACATGAACACCAAGATATAAGGTGGAAACCCAATGTGGGTGAAAACCACCTGCTTTTTTCGTCTCTGTCTTCTTTCAATAATAATAAGAAAATCTGTTTCCAACATTGTACTGGTGTAGACTCATACCAGTATGCAGGCTTCTACCTGTAGAAGGTTGCTACCTTCTCTCGCTCTTTAGCTTCTACTAGAAGGGAGATACAGCCCCCTAGCTCTTATACTAGCTATTATGTTTACTAGTACGTAGGTGCCAGCCTACAAAAAACTCCACTCTTCTACCAGGGACCACGTTTCATGAATTTTCAGACTGGATACTCCTAGAAAACAACACCAGAATATGAAGGCCACATTTCATTCAATTTTCATACTGGACCCATCAACCACATCATAACTATAATACAATCATAAAGTACATCGGCATCAACCAATCACTGAACTTGAATTTGATTATTTAGAGCACTGTCACCAGAATATAGTCACCAGAACCCAAAGTAGAACCCAGAACTCTGCAACAACAAACAGAAACAAATGAGACATATTTTATAAGGTATACGCTACTTCCATGTGTCGAATCTGCGTGTATATGATATTTTATCAAGCCAACTAGTGTACATATCTATAAATATTAATTCATAATTTTTTAGCTATTCCAGACTTCAGTTATACCTAGATCATGATATTTACAGAATAACACATGCGTCGGTATTCAGATCTAGATTATGCATGATAAAAGCATATAATGATAATTCAATTTAAGCCTTAAGATTCTGATCCATCATTACATCTTATCCCTCATCAACTGCCAAGGTTTATTCTTGGTTCAGATGTAGCAAAGCACCATAATCCAATAACCTGCATACTAGATCTCACACTTCATCAGATATTCAATAGTTTCACACCTGGGCTAATGATCTTCTCCTCCTTTTATAGTTTTAGCTCTTTCTCAATACCATGGACCAAAACCATTTAGGACCAATACCTTGGAAAAAATACCTAGGGTCAATACCTCAGACCAGATACCTTGGACCAATACCATGGATAAAAATACCATGGAAAAGATAGTTAGTTTTCCACGGTATGCACACTTTTCCTTCTATGAAATTGTGTGTGTACATATATGCTACTTATGGTCCGTGAACCTGCATGTATACGCAGCTTGGTCAAGTTGAACTTGCGTATACCTCTCTTTCTTCATTTTGTGTAGTCTTAACTATAATTCTTTGCTGTTAACATGTTATATTATCATTTTTCATCTGAGTGAGTTGCCATCAAGGACAACACCTGTATCATAATGCCAACATGTTGAAGCCAAACAATATTTTGATCTAGTCAAGCATGCATTAACAAAATCTCCAGCTTTAATCAGCCCAAATTTCACTAAATATTTCATTATCTTGTCTTTTGCATCTGAGCATACTATTATTGTCATGTTGTTACAGAAAACAATGAAGGACATGAACAACCAATATCATTATTTAGCAAATCTCTGAGAGACATTACTTTAAAATACAATATCATGGGAAAATAGGCATCTTCTCTAGTCAAAGCAATAAAAGATTTTAGGGTTTACATCTTACATTCTCATATCGTTGCTTATGTGCCTAATGTAGTGGTCAAAGATATTCTCACACAAAATGGACCTCATGGAAAGAGAGGCAAATGGGTAGAAGTAATTCGGGAATATGATATAGAAATCAAGCCCACCAAGTTGTTCAAAGGATAGGGATTAGCCAAATTGATCGCTGGATCAAATTTTAATGCATTAGACATCAACATGGTATTTGCTTTGGATGATTTTGAGGAACTGGCCACTCCACCAACAAATGAGGCATATCTAAATTCCCCCCGGTATGCAGATCGTTTATATGTTCTATTTAATTTAAATGCTCCTCTTGGATTATCCAAAACAAAGGCTAGATTTCTTGAATTAAAAGCACTTAAACTTAGCATTGTTGATAGTACATTATATTCGAAAGATGTTGGAGGTGTTTTACTGAGATGTTTCTTAAAACATGATGCTAACAAAGTTATGTAGGAATTCCATTAAGGTGACAATGGAGGCCATCTTTATTGGAAGACAAATACTAATAAAATCCTTAGAACACATTACTATTGGTCTAAACTTTATCCCGATATCCATAAGATGGTAACTGCTTGCCATAAATTCCAAATCCTTAAAGGGAAGAGAAAATTAATACCTTTTCCCCTGAAACTCATGTCTGTTGAAAGTCCTTTCCAACAATGGTGATTGGATTTCATTGGTGAAATTCATCCTTCATCCTCTTCCCAACACAAATGGATCTTGATTGCCACATAATACTTTACTAAATTGATAGAAGCCATCCCTTCCAGAGTTTCTACTGATTTTGTTATTATAAAATTCCTTGAAACCAATACCCTTTCTAGATTTGGCTGTCCTAGGAAACTGATCATTTATAATGTTGCAACTTTTAAGTAAAAACAGATGGTGGATTTCTATCATAAGTACCATATTTCTTTAGGTCGTTCAACATCTTTATACCCTCAAGGTAATGAGTTGGTTGAATCCTCCAATAAAATTTTTGTAAACATCATTAAGAAGATATTGGAGGACAATAAGAAGTCATGGCATAAAAAATTGATCTATGCATTATGGGTTGAAAGATTGACTGCAAAGAAATCAATTGACATGTCCCCATTCCAACTCGTTTATGGGATGGATGCAATTTTTCCTTCTTCCATGGGAGTGCCAGTTATGAAGATCATTCAAGAGATACAAAGTGAACCAAATGATATACAAAGAAGGATATATCAGGCAATTCAACTGTAGCAGTCCAAAGAAGAGGTATATAATAGAACTCAGGTTGTCCAGGAAAGAATAAGGAGATCTTTGCTAAAAGAACCAAAGCTGATGATTTCAACCTGGGAGATAAAGTGCTAAAATGGGACTCAAGAAGAGAAGACAATGGAAAACATGGTAAATTTAAAAATCTTTGGAAAGGTCCATATATTATTTTTTCTTTCAGAGGGAATAATGCATTTTTTCTCGAAGAGTTAGATGGAATCGAATTGTCAGGAGGTCCTGTAAATGGCAGCATGTTGAATCATTACTTTTCATGAGCACAAAGATTTCCTCACTCCATTCTAAATATCAGAATATTTCTGATTTTTAGTTAGATAATTCATTTGACAAAAGCCATTGTTAGGGTCCTATAATTTATAGGATCTCAAGGTGATTGAGCATTTCACAATTTACAGATTTGAAATTGTTCATAGATTTCAATATTCAATTGATTTCACAAAAAAAAAAAATATTAAGTTTCCTCATCTACAAATGCGATTGGAGAAAAGGAGACAATCTTTGATACTTTCAGGGAGATTAAAATCAGGAATGAGATATTGAAAAAGAGCACTTATGATCAATTTTGGAAAGAGAGTGCCACTTCTTAAGGAAAACTTCTTTCAGAATTTGATTTACAAAAAGGAAAAATGCATATGGCATTCTTGGAAGCACAGACAACAGAGCCTAAAACTCTAGTATATTACAAAGAAACTTATTTTGAGTTTGATGCCAGAAGTTTTCATCCAATTGATCAGCTGGAAATGGCAAAGAAAACATGTGAAATGATTTCATCTACTCTAACTAGTACTTATATGAACTTGTTTAAAATGCATGTGGCCCTATCAAATTTTCAATCTCAGCTAAATATGGAAAGGAATTCATCACAATCAAAGGACAATAGAATTAAATATTTGGAAGAATTGGTTGTAAGAATTGGGTATGATCCTTCAGATGTGAAAGTAGTAGAAGCAATAATCAAGAAAAAGGAGATGGATATAGAAGCTTTGAAGAAGCAACTCAAGATGCCTGCAACACACGATCCCTTGACCAAGGAGGTAGAGGAAATAAAGAAGCAAAAGGCCGAGATGATGAAGTTAATAATAGAGAAGTCTCTCCAAATAAAACAAATGGAAGCAGAATGGAGAAAATGGTACAAGAGAAGGAAAAGGCAGCACATATGGCCAACACTACAATGGAGGCTCTTCCTCTCACAACACTTCCTATAACCACTCCAGCAATTGCTGCTACATGGACAGGAAGTAGTACAGAAGGGATAGCCAGATGTATGGAAGGAATAAATCTTTAGACTTAGGAGATTAAGAGGCTAAAAACTTAAGTTAATGTGATGTAGGATCAAATGAAAAGGACTGAAAGTCATCATTTGGTGGAGATACAAAGGGAAAAGACCTTGATTGAAAAGTTGCAAAAATCAGAGAAAGAATCATCTATTGGGAACACTCTAGGAAGCGCTAAGGAGATTATTTGGAATAAAATCATTAATGGTATGAATTAAATTTGGCCTAGCATCGAAATTATCTTTGAACAAAAGAAGTTATTTGAGAAGGCTAAATAAGTTATTTCAGCTACAAATCTAGAGCTGGGAAGCATGCCAGCAACAACCCACAGAATAATTAGATTTATCAATTCAAGGAATAGGTCTGAGCTAGAAGAGTTGGGAGTAGTAGAAAAGGTAGAGACTATACTTCAGGTGAAGAAGGTGCTGACTAAGAAGAGATTGAATGTACAACTAGAAGAAAAATGTTAGAATTTGGAGTTAACAGTGAATAGGTTTTTTAACAAAATTGAGCCTTTAACCCAGAAAGGTCTCCCTTTTCTATTTGTTATCAATGACAAACTCATGGCCAAAGAAGACTATGTAGAGAAACTCCAAGGCACAGCCAAGGATGCAGCAAATATTTCCAATATCAAAGGCAACATAATAGGAAAGGTATTTCTAGAAGCTATCATCAATCAAATTTAAATTGAACATGAACTAAAGCATATTTTTGTAGCCAAACCAACTTTTCAAAAATACACTGAAGCTGATGAGATATACATGACGTTAATTAAGATCAAGATTCTAGATGAAGAAGAGTGGAGTGACTTGTGTGACTATCAAGAAGAGTAGGACAAGGATGATTAAAGTGATAGTGTAGATACGAGACAACACCAGCCATGTCAGCAGAGCCACTATAACGATATTTATTTCTAAACAACATCATCCCTAAAAAATAGGACCGGATGTCCCAGTTTTCTTATCATGGCCACTTCATGGTTACACTAGTCCATTTTCTTTTGTTGTAATTAATAACAGATTTCCACGTGTATAAGGAAATCGTTGTAGGTTTTGAGTTAAATACTTCATGCATTTTGAATTATTAGGCGCTGGACCCAAGCCATTCGAACTATCTTTTCTTTTTCGATCATTGTAATTTTGCGCTGGAGCATCAATAAAAAGGACCGTTTGCAAGATACTTGATCTATTTTAACCTGGTGATGTCTTTCATTCTATGCTGAATGTAAATCTATTTTATTCATTTATGCATCATTAAATCTTATTGTAAAGCATAAATTCTAGATTAAGATATTCTATTGGAGCACCTTATTTCTATATGTGTTTTACAATCTAAACATTTTCCTCTGATGTATGATTAAGAAATACTTAATTGGTTTTTAATCATTACTGATATCACTTTTTTGTCATCTCATTTCTCATTCTTCTTTTAGATCCAGTAAAAACAATTGGCTTGCCTTGTAAATACTTTGGAAAATTGATGTTACCACCCAGCCTTGGACTCCATAGCCCAAAAGAAAGCATTCATATATGATCTAAGCCAACCAAACAAACAAACAACCAAGCAATCAAGTAATAAATCTCTTTCATTTTTATATCTAGCCTATCACATTAGAACACTAAAACTAAAGTTAAATCCTAAAAATACAGAGAGAGCCCTCTCTGAGTCTAGAAGGTCTAGATCCTAGACTCCTAAGCGGTTTGATGTATCTTTTGTGACTTTGTCTTGCCAATATTCAAAATCACACAGTGATAACTGAGTTTATAGATTAGGAAATCCTAGGAATTGGACAGTGTGAAGGAAGATAGAGCCAAAAAAAGTTAATTTTATCCTTTTGGATCCTAGATCCAAATAATTAACTAATTTATATTAGTCAATGTCCTATATTAGATTACCCTACCCTTGAAAAAAGAGTGGTTAAAGGATATTTTATAATATAGACCACCTTCAAACTATAGCCCAAGGCCACCTTCTTAACAAAATACTTAAGCTTGGAGGTTTATGAAGCTATGTGCTTCTCCTTTTTCTTGGTGCTTAATGTTATTTTCCCTATTTTCTTATCCTCTATTCAATCTCTATGTTTTGCATTCTGTAGCCCATTCCCTTGTTTCATTAATATAGTCGATATATTAAATTTTCTATATTGAAACATTCAAATATTCCCAACCTCTTTTAAATAGAAAATAATTTGAAAAAATGATAGAAATGCTTACCAATGCATATTGGGATTCCACCACAGGAAGGAATGGAGTCCATTCAATCTGAGAAAACCATAATCACTTTTCCACAAAAGAAAACCCCAGTCAACCCTGATAGTTGTAAGAGTTGATATACTGGGAAATCCTATGAATTGGTCCGTGTGAAGGGAGCTCAAGCCAACAATAAGTAATTTATCCTTGTGGATGCTTGCTCCAAACAATTAAGTAATTTATATTAGCCAATGTCCTATACCATATGACCCTACCCCTGAGAAAAGAGTGATTAAAGGAAATTTTATAATATTGGCCACCTTTAAACTATAACCCAAAATCACCTTTTTAACAAGATACTCAGACTTGGAGATTTAATAATTTATATGCTTCTCCTATTTCTTGTTGCTTAATAGAATTTGCTCTCTTTTTTTATCCTTCGTTTATCCCTATGTTTTGAATTCTGCAACTCATTCACTTGTTTCCTTAATATGGTTTATATATCAAAATATATATATTGAAATTTAAAACCATCAAATATTCCTGGCGAGTGCCATTATTGCAGTAAGAATGCTGCAATTCCTGGGCTACCAAATTTACTTTTATCAACCCAGTAGTTCGTAAAAAACATGGAATCGTCAGTGCTGTATGCACAAGTACTAGTTCTCACTATAGATTGTCACTTGGTCAGTTGGTGTGAGATACCTAGGAGCTCAAGCCGACTTCTATAGATTTTAGAAGAAGCTCTATGTATGTTGAAATGAGAGAAAGGTTACTTTAGAGATGATATTCTAACTGCAGAAAGGAGAAAGATTGGAATGCAAAGCAAAACCTAGTAAACCCTAATTAGCAAGATAACTCTACTTTTTCCAAAAAAACTATGAAAACCATGAAAGAAATGTCATTACGTACTCAAGGAAGTAAAAAAAATCTAACCATGCTATTTCCGGAAGTAAATAAGCAAAACAATATATTTTTGGATTTTTATGTGAATTTAACATGCATCTAATTTATCATGTGTGAGTGTGGTAGCAAACAGGTGGCGTTGGAGGATGGTTTCAGAGCTTGGGAGGAGATAGGATGGTGTGGATGGGTCCTAGGAGGTATTAGGTGGCCTTCTAGAGGCTTTTCCCACACTTGGCCTTCAAAAGGAAGCCTACAGGAAAAAATATAGGAGGACACAGGAAAACTACAGGAGGAAGACAGGGAAACTACAGGAGGCCTACAAGAGGACGCAGAGAGCAATTTCTGTTGTTTTGAGGATGTGAAAGTGGGTGGAAAAGGTGGATGAAGTTTGGAATGAGGTGTTAAGGTGCCTAGGTTCTTCCATGAATGACCAGGAGAGAGAAAGATGATTGGGTTTGCTAAAGGAGAGAGGAAGAAGTTCTATGAAAAATGAAGGAAACTAGGGAAAAATTAAGGTGAGGTTTGGGGGACTTGTAGGGCATGGATTAGATAGAGGGTGTGATTGCTGGTAAGCTGGTCTACTGTTGGAAGAGATATGCTGCATAGAAATTGACAGTCAACCAAGAAAATCAAGCAACAAATGAAATGAGTGCATCTTATGAAAAACAGAGTTTTGCATTGAAATAGTCTAAGCTATGATGTATAGAAGGAAATGTTGTAAGAAAGGAAAGCATGCAAAAGAACTATTGTAAATCAGGAAGTGAACATGATAAAGGAGATCTAAAGCAAAGAAAAACTGGATTGTCAACCTACTAGAGAGCTGCAAACACTAGAAGTCCTAGGAATGAGGAAAATCTATGTTTTTGGGGCAGCAAGAGAGTCTTTGCCTCAAATCATGGTCCCAGAGGGAGGAAGAGAAGCCAAGGCACTGCTGCTAGCCTTTTGACTCTTCTCTAATCACTGCCTAACCTGCTATAGAAAATCACAAATGGAAGAAAACTACTAAACCATCAAAGCAACCTATTCTTATTCATAAGAGAAATACATCTAATTACAACAAACTAATCTACAATCTAAAGTAAAGCATACAAATACAAGTAAAGAGGAGCTTGGCTGCTTGGATTGGGCCCTAACCCAAGAGCTTCAGCCCTCTGAGGTAAGTCAGTGCTAGCTCAAAAAGGATCCCATCTTCATTATCAGAAAATAGCAAGATTACATAAAATTGTCATAAAATAGTAAGCTCGAAATTTGAGCAGAGTTTACACAAGCGAAAAATTCGACCCTAGTGAGGCCCTAGGCCTCTCTACTTATACATCTGAAGCTACTAACAGCTTCCTAAAAATTAAGGAGGCTTGGCTCCCAAAACTTGAGATAACTATCAGTCATCCTCCACTTGCTTGACTACCTTCTAGTGCATGATTCGATTGCTTGTACTCTAAGCTGAATGAAGGGGAATTCGAAGTGAGGAGTAATAAATGAGTGGGATTCCCTCCTATAAGTCCTCTCCTCTGTCTACTTTGAGTTATTTCTGTAATTTGAATTATGGATCCTTGACTTTGACTTCAAAATCCATCAATAATCTACATTAAATATATGTTAGACCACATGGCATAATAACTAACTCAACTCACCCTATAAGCATAAATATAATCAAAAAATCATATAATAAGCTAAGAGAATGGTTGATTTGACTAGGTTAGGAGGTAAAATGAGCCCATATAATTACCCATTTATGAGGCTTATCATCACCCCCCTACTGAAGGTGTTGCTCATCCTCTGAGCAACCTAGTCAAGCTCTTCGTCTCTTATGGCCCTGGTGGCCTCCCTAGCATCCCAGGCTTCTAATGTGGTCTACTTATGTTCTCCATAAAATCTTGCCTTTTTGTCTATGTCCTTCCATTGATCCTCCTCTTTTTCTTCTCTTCTACCTTCCAGCATGCCTAATATGAGTGGAGGGCTCAGTTTGAGGCCAATCCAATTGAAATTCAGCCTTTGCATGAAGCACATGTACATTAGTACTCTTTTTAGTGCCTCCTTCAGCCTCATGGGGGAATGTATTCCCTTATCTACAAACTATGGGGTAGGGTGTTCTATATTCTCATACATGCATGCACACATTCCTCCCCAAGTAGCCTAAACATATCTTCAAAGTGTGCAATGGCTTGTTCTCGATTGGTTAGATATTTAGGGGAAATTTGAGGGTCATTGGCAAGTAGGTTGTGTGTGTTGATGAGTGCCATAAGATCTAATGGCTTAGCTCTTATCATCAATGGTTCATTCTCCTCTTTTATTAACAATATTTTCATTTCTGCTGCCCTCAATTCTTCATGGTTCATCCATGAGGCCATGACCATTAATTGAAGGTCCCCTAGCTTGGCATTGGGGTCCCACACATTCATGTCTATGAAGGCCATGTTGTGTAGGTAGAACTCTGCCATCTTTGCTTTGTCCTCTGAGGTGCTTTGGTCACACAAATATATGAATTGCCTGTAGTCTTGGAAAGGCATGATGCCTCTTGGCGCCAAAGTTTTTATTTGGAATTGAAGCCATTGGTCCTTCCGATAAAGGCCATAAGATTTGGCTGGTGTTCTGCATTGTAGTGCTTCTATGGATAAGCTGGCCATGTATGCTAAATGAGTCTCTTTCTCCTACAATTGCCTCCTTAGTAATTCATTCTCATTTTCAAGGTGGCTTCTTGTCGTGGCTTCTCTGTCTCTGAGAGCACTCAATTCCCTTCCCATTTCCTTGAGGTTTTCTTCCATGTGGCCAATATCCTCAAATCCTTTGGACTTGGCTATCTGCATCTACCTGTGCATTCTTCCTCTCCCTTTTTCCAATTTGAAAAATAGTGGAATGGAAAATTTTTGTGGGATTAACCTACCTCCCTTAAGTAGATCATAATAAGAAGAAATATTAGGCTGGGGGTCAGGTTCTTGTAGCTCTTGTGCTTCCTCTTTCACCTCTGGCTGTCCTCCTATCTTTTCCTCAAGTTTTTGTGTTTCCTGTAGTTTGCACAATGTCTCCTGGAGGACTGTTTTTGCCTCCTGTAGGCCTGGTTTGGGGTCCTGTAGAATTGCCTTACCTTTCCATGTAGAAGACCTCGTAGTACTCCTTTCATGGGTTATGGGTGTCTTGGAAGGAGATTCTTTCACCTTGGTCGATGGTGGGAATCTTTCAGGAGGGCTGAGGTTTGCCCGTTTTAATTAGTGTGCTCTTCCTTGCCCTGAAATACATGAGAGTTTTTCTTTTCCTCTTCTACTTCTGCTTTCTTGGTGTACTAAGGGTAGTGAGGGCAGCTGTTGCTTCTCTTTCCAAAGTTTCAGGGGATTCTTCTCTTTGCTCTGCCCCCTCTGCCTCCTTTTCTCCCTCTTCTGTCTCTTTTTCCTCCTCCTTCTCTGTCTCTTTTTCAACTCTCCCCTCCTCTATTTCTTTTCGTTCCTCCTTCCTCTTTTAATCTGCTATGTCACCACTAGCTTCATATTCTCCTCCTTGTTATTCTCCCTCCTCACTAACAGCAGGACTGACATCATAGGTTAATACCTTGATGTCATCCTCAGTTGTCATATTTCTGAAAAAATTCCATGCTATAGGGATTGTAAGGGTATGGAGGGCTTCTTCTACTATGATCTTGATTAGGCCATGGTGGGCTAGCTGCTGTGAATTTCCTTCTTGTACTTTGGTGTTTGAGTCAATGAGGGACTGAAGGAGAAAGTAAGGGATACTAAGCTTTCGATGTGCTAGGGTATCCATGCCATATCTCAACTCTTGGAGGATTTTGAAATGATATCCATAAACAATGTTGTACCTCCCCTCACAAAAAATGTATTTTATTACTTGGTAGCTAACCTCATCCCAGGGATATGGTATACTAGCCCTCCAAATTCCATTTTTGTCTTCAACACGGGTTTCATTATCTTGGAAAAATTTCTTCTTGGCATCCTGGCCAATTGGTTTCTCATCTTTACTCCAAGGCAGCTCAAGAGGAAGGGTAGTGACCCTACTGATGAGTTCGGGGGTTATTTCAATGGAGAGGCCTCTAATGGTTACAATAGCATGAGTTCTCATGTGAGGGACCAGAGAGAGAGCAAATTCTTGGGCAATTTCATCTTTAAACCCTCTAAACTTCTCAAAGAAATTCATCTAGTTTTCCCTTGTAAATATGTCCACCACTTGACGATGTGCATGGAGTCTAGTGGAGTTAGTGGGTTCTTTTCTCATAAACCCCGTATCATACTATCTGTACTTCTTTTGAAAACTAAAATATGGAGGTGGAGACAAATAATTTTGAGAAAAATAGAGAAACATAGGATACTATGTTTTTTTTTTAAACATAATTTTTTTATGTATTTCTACCCTCTTAAAGACTCGTTTTATCTCCAATTTGAGACTCTCTTTCACATTTGATATATAATCAGAGGGAATTCATGAAACCTACCTCCTCAGACTGAAATTCATGCCAAAAATCATGTTTTCTCCCTTCAAAATGACTCACTTCCCCTCCTGTAGAAGCCCGCTATCCCTCTTGTAGATTTCCTATAGGTTCTCCTGTAGATTTCCTGTAGGTGCTCCTGTAGAAAATTCCGAGAGAGACAATATGGAGGAAATCGATGGAGGATGGTGGTTACAAGGTTGTGGGGGCACAAGAAGACTGTTATATGGCTGAGTTACGAGGAGAAAATGAAGAGAAGGTGGTGAGAATGCGCGAGGAGTAGTGCTCATTACCCTTTATGGATACTTTCGATTATGAGTGCTGAGCTGGAAAGGTGTACTTTACCCATATTCAGACCGTTGGTCCGCACCTGCTTGGTCATCATGGCCCCTTCTCATAATCATCACTCATTATTGCATTGGAGTTAACTCTTCCTCCCACTACCTGTCCTTGGTATCTTTTGCTTGAGTTGACTGTGCGCACGTGCGGGTGACATCTCGGTTAAGTGGAGTCAACTAAATGAAGGTGGCCAAGTTAATTGGCCACCTTTTCCTCTTTCGATTTCAACCATCTCATTGCCTTCGTATGATTTCTAACTACAGAGATGCAGATAGAGGAGTGACTTAGTTACTTACATGTGATCCGAGTGTATTTGCTGCCATCGACTGTGAGGTGTTGTCGCATGCCTTCATTTTCCTTCATGCATGCTGTCTCTGCTTGCTAAGGTGTTGTTGTGTGGTTTTGTAGGTTATTCCTTTGCTGGAGCTGAGCTACATGTGCCTTTCCAACCTAAAGATGTGCACTCTCCTACTGTTGGTGCTAGACTTCTATGGGATCAGCTGCTGCATGAATTCCTATAGGAGCTCCTGTAGCTACTTCTCCCCTTGAAACTTCAACTTTTCCCTGTGTTTAGAGCTCTAGAATGATGCTAGAGGTGGAGATGAATGATGGAGGAATAGTAAGTAAGCTTTAGGCAAGGTTGATGGTGCCTTTTCCTCTGTTTTTTTTCTTTTTTTTTTTTCAAAACTTAAAAATTGTTTTTCTATTGTTTTTTTTTTGGACAGGGAAAAAAATAATGATGCTTGGAGTGTGATGCAAGGTTGGAAATGATGGCAAGGAGGATTGAAGGTGGTAAGAGGGATCATAGGTTCCTCATGAAGCTTTTCTTGTCCCTCAAACTGCCTCCTGTAGACACTTTTAGCTTCTCTGTAATTCCTACAGGAGCCTCATGTAGAAAACACAGACCCTCCTGTAGAAAACACAGTTTTGGAAGAAGAGGTACAGTAGGGCGAAAGAGATGCCAAAAATGATGGAGGAAGGTGTGGAGAAGATGAGATGGATGCTGGTGTGAATGTCAGGGTTCCCTTGGCACCTTCTTTTGCTCCCTGTAGTCCTCCTGTAAACCTGCAATGTGATAAAAATTCATTTTTTCTTTCTCATTGTTTTTTTTGAAAACAACTAGGGCACCTCAGAGAGGTTTTCACCTTAATTGCCTACCTTGGGCGCCTTTAGGGGAGGTTTTCACCCAAGGATATTATTATTTTCCTTTTCTTTTAACATCACTGGGCCGCCTCAGAAGAGGTTTTCAACCCAATGATCGGCCTCAAGCACCTCATGGAGGTTTTCACTTGAGTCATTATTTTTTCTTTTTCCTCAATGAGTGGGTGAAGTGGAAGCTAAGACATACTCTACTATCATCACTGTTTTATTCAAATATTCAATAAACTCTTGCTTGGAGAGGGGTTTCTTGTAGACTTTCAACCGATGTCCATTGACAAGCATGGGGATGGCTTCATCATCAATGGTTCGGATCAGAAATGAACCATTGTCATTGCATTTCTCTGTAGTGTAGGGCCCTGGCCATCTTCTCCTCTACTTTCCTTTGAAATCCTTGTATCTTGAATCATAGAGTAGTGCCCAATATCCCTCTTGGAATTGCTTCTCCCTGATATTTCTGTCATGCCATATCTTTCTCTCAAGCTGAACTACCTCTGTATGGAGAAGGGCTTGTAATCTGTATTCATCCAATCCATTGAGCTGAAGTAATCTCTCCTTCTATGCATGGATGAGGTCTAGGTACAGCTGAGCTGCCATCCTTAGGATATTGAATTCAAACTCTATTGAAAACAAAGCCTTCTTCCCATAGACCAGTTCACAGGGTGTGAACCCGGTGGTAGTCTTAATTGTTTTTTTGTAGGTACAAGTGGCCTCAACTAATCTGTCTGCCAAGTATTTTCTGCTGCTACTCACTACCCTTGTTAAGATCCCTTCCAATGCTCTATTAGTGACCTCCATTTGCCCATTGGCTTGTGGATGGTAAGGGGTGGATGTCTTATGCTTGATCTTATGATGTGAGAGCAGGTCTTCAATCAGGTTGGAAGTGAACTGACTCCCTTAGTCTGTGACCAACTCTCTTGGATACCCAAACTTGTAAAATATGTTTTCTCTCAAAAACTCAGCTACTCTTTCCTTTGTCACTACTTTGATTGCTTTTGTCTCAACCCACTTTGTCAGATAGTCGGTGCACACAATGATGTATTGCTTCTGCCTTGAAGGGCGGTTGATAGGCCCCATAAATTCCATGCCCCACTTCTCAAATGGCTCAAAGGTCAGTTGAGGTTGCATGGGAATTTCATCCTTTGGAGTGGGTTTCCCCATCCTCCAACACTGATGACACTGGCTTGTGTATCTCCTCACATCCTAATGAAGAGTGGGCCAGTAATAGCATGCTTGCAGAATCTTGAAGTCGGTTCTTTTCACTGCAAAATGACCTCCACAAGGTCCGTCATGACAGGTCAAGAGGATGTCAAAGGCTTCCTCCTCCCTGACACATCTTCTCAAGATCTGATCTGGGCCAATTTTGAAGAGTTTTTCTCCAATCCAAGTGAAAGGGGCCCTCTTCCTTATTATCTTGCTCTTCTCTTTTGAGGATAGGTGTGGTGGGAACTATGTTGAAACCAAGTAGTTTGCTATATCAATGAACCATGGAGAGAGGAATGATATAGAAAATAGGTGTTCATCTAGAATTTGGTCATCCACCATTCCTTCTTCACCCACAGGTAAATTTACTCCAGACAAAAAGTCAGCAACAACATTCTCTTTACCAGGCTTATCAACAATGGTCAAATCAAACTGCTGCAGTAAAAGCAACCATCTAATAATGCGAGCATTTACATATGGTTTGTTCATTAAATATCTAATTGCAGCATGATCAATGTGCAAAAAGGTTTGATGGCCTGTGATATAATTTCTGAATTTGTTTAAGGAATGCACGATAGCTAGGAGTTCCTTCTCGGTCACTGTATAGTTTAACTCTTCCTTGACAAGTTTTTTCTTATAAAGTATATGGCATAAGGTAAATTTTCATTAATTTCTCCTAAGGCTGCTCTTATTGCTTTGTTCGAGGCATCTACATGAATGTGAAAGGGTAGGAACCAATTTGGGCCTCTGAGAATTAGGGCAGTAACTAGCTTGCTCTTTAAGGTATCTAGGGCTTATTGTCAGTTTTCCGACCACATGAACTCAACTTATTTCCCTATGAGGCCAAACAGATGAGAGGCTAGCTTGCTGAAGTCTTTAATGAATCTCCTGCAATATCCAGCTAAGCCTAGGAAACTTCTGACATCTCTCACCTTTTGACGAGGTGGGACCCTTAGGATGATGGCAGTTTTGTTGGGGTCCACCTGCAGTCCTTTTTAAGATATTACATGACCTAGCACGGTCCCCTCAGTCATCAAAAATTCACATTTTTCCAGACTAATGGATAGGTTCATCTCAATACACTTATCTAGAACTTTTCCTAGGTGAAATAAATCTTCTTGAAAGTCAGAACCATAAGGAGTAAAATCATCCATGTATGTTTCTATTGCATTATGAACCAGTTCAGAAAATATACTCAATACCGCTCTTTGGAAAGTGGCTGGAGCATTGCACAAACCAAAAGGAAGGACCTAGTATGAAAAGGTACCCCAAGGAAAAGTGCAAGTGGTCTTATCTTTGTCTTTCGAGCTAATTTGAATCTGATTGTACTCGCTAAACCCATCTAGGAAAGAGAAAAACTTTTTCCCTGCCAGACTGTCTAACACTTGACTTATGAAAGGTAAAGGAAAATGGTCCTTTTTAGTGGCTTTGTTCAATTCTCAATAGTCGACATAGATTCTACTCTTACCATTTTTCTTTGGCACTAGCACCAAAGGAGAGACCCATTCACTATCAGAAATGGGATTGATGAATCCTGCATCAAGCAATTTTTGTAGTTCTTCCTTAACAATATCTTTAAGTGTTGGGTTCATCCTCCTTTGAGGCTGCCTGATGGGCTTGAAATCTTCCTTGATGTATATATGATGAGTACATACTGAAGGATTCACTCTCTTCATCTCCTTATAAATCTAGGTGAAGGCATCTAGATGTTTTCTCAGTATGTTGCATAGCTCCTTCTCCTGGGAAGTAGATAGGGATGGATTGATTTTCAATTTTCTTTCTGGGCCAAACACTACATTTTTAACATGGAAATAAGTGGGGTCGATGACATAGAGATGAGTTGAGGGGTTTTTTGGGGTTTCTCTTATTATGTCTTCTAATGGTGATGCACTGGGAGGTGGATTTTGAATCAAATTGGCAATCATACGATCCTCATCTTGTGTTTTCCCCCCATGGCGATTTCTAATGTACAAAGTGGTTCAGACTAAACTTCATCCTCATCCTCCTCCCCCAACCAGATAGGTAGATCATGTTCTAGAAAGGGTTGGGCAGGAGGATATAGGGTTAATAGCTTGGACATGTGCCCGTTCTTTATGGTCATGTTCCCAGCTTGATAACTGATGTAGGCATCGGCTGTAGCCAACCAGGGTCTTCCCAGAATGAGAGGATACCCAGTGAGCTTTTCCTTTGGTTGGAGAACTAAGAAATCAATAGGGTACTCCCAAGAATCAATTGAGAGCATCACATCTTCCATAATCCCCTTAGTGCTCACGGTGGAGCGGTCTGCTAGCTGCAGCATTGTCGTGGTCTTCCTCAAGGAGCCTTGGAGATTAAGTTTGGGCATTGCTTCCTTTGTCATCATGTTAATGGCAACCCCTAGATCAATCAAGGTATGTGGGACCATTGTGCCATTGAAGTGGACATCAACTACTGGGCTTCCAGGGTCTAGATATTTTGGACAGATTATCTATCCCAACATCAGGTCAGATAGTTGTCCTATGACATTTATGGTTGGGGCATCTCTCTTATGCCTTCCTGGGTGCCTAAAGCACTCCTATTTGATCAACCTATTGTAGATAGGTACATATTTATGGCTTGTAGAAATGGTATCTTCACACATAAATGTTTCAATTCCCTCAGGAGTTTAGTATCTTTTGGGGTAGGCTAGATTATCATGGATAGTCTCTCAGGAAAGGGTGGATTTGCTTCAGGTTCGCTTTCCTCTTTATCTTCCTCAGCCTCCCTAGGTGGAGGTTGGATATCTGGGAGAACTTTCCTAGATTGCAAGTTAATTTCTTGAATCTCCACAACATAACTTGGGGATAATGGTTCCCCACTATATACCTGTTGAGCCTATCTTTTGTTTGGGTTCGGATTTGGCTGGGTAGGAATTTTGGCTTACCTTGGTGGAGCAAAAGGTAACGGTTGTGGTTGGGTAGGTGGTGGAGGTAGAATAGCGAGAAAAGAGTTGTATTGGGGCTTCCACCCCTGATGAGATTCATTCCACTGAGGTTGCAAATGAGCATAGGGTTGAAATGAATGGGTGGCTGGTTGGGCATGATATTGAGATGTGTAGTACCAAGGAGGAGGCATGGACTAGGGGATGAGATGGGGGGGCCCAAGAAGGTATGGAGGTGACTTGGTTGGGGTTTTAGTATGCCTGAGATGTCCCTTCCATCCCCTGCTGGTATGGTCTAGGTCCAGGCGGCCTCCTCTAGTTTATGTACTAGATCTGTTCAACGACTCCTTCAGCCCCTTGGTATACAACTTTAAGTCTGGGAAAGGAAGGGCACTTATCTGTAGAATGATCTTCTTCAGAGATTGAACAAACCTCTATAGAGTTCAATGGACATTCATTTCTAGGATGCCTCCAAGTGCATCTAGGGAAAAAAATGGCCAAAGTCCTCTCTAATTTTTTTTGCTTCCTTTTCATATGTAAGGTGTCCTTTTGCATGGCAAGAGTCTGTAGCATCTCACTCTTGAAGTCTTCTAGCATGTTTCCAATTTCACCTTTAAGGGATGAACTGGACGAAGAGGCACTGGCTATGGGTTGACTCCCCCTACCTTTCTTTCTGGCTGCTTTAGAATGGTTTCTAAAAACAGTATTTATGTCCTCATAGGATAGTTGGTAGATGTATCCCCTGGACAGTAGATGGATGGTGTGTAAAAGGTATTCCCGAATTCCCTTGAGCAGGACCAACTACAGAGCCTCAGGTTCAAGTGTACACCTGACCCTTTTGTAATTGAGCTGGAACCTCTCTTCATAGTCTTCTAGGTACTCATCACTTCCCATGGTCATTCAGGACATTTCTTCCTTGGTATCCTTTGACCTACAATAGTATTGATACTTTTTATTAAGGCTTGTTACATCTGACCCGAAGTTGTGATGTTATTTCCAGGTAATCCAATGAACCAACACAATGTTGCGTCCTTGAGAGTAGAAGGGATCAGTTTCAACTTTTGCTCGTATTCTACATAGTCATAAGTTCGAAAGATGACAAAAAACTCAAACAAGAAGGTGTCAGGATCTTCTGTAGTTAGACCATGGCAGTGAGGTAGGGCTAAAGTACTTATATTCTTCATTTTGGTGTTCCCATTGGTCTCCTGAATGGGGAAGGTACCCTCTATTCTCTCTCCATTTCCCCTAGCATTTATGTTTTCAGCCATTGGCTCCAGAGGAATTTTTTCTTCTTCTTCTTCCCCTATAGGTTCTTCACATATGTCTGGATGTTCACCTAAGGGTTCTTCTTGATTGCAACCACCAAAGAAGAGAGAAGGTTGGCTGTGTGAAGTAGTGGGGGTGCTGGGCAAAAATTTTCGTAAGTTATCTCTACTCCTATGAGGCATGAAAGGAAATATTTTTTGGTTGGTTTTTGGTTTCTTTTCCCCACACTGAAAGTACCTACAGATACTGATATTTGTGATTGAACAAAACAAATTGCAACTAGCTGAAATGAACTTGCTGAATGGAAATTTGTAGAATTGAAAATGAAAGCAAGGAAATGCAAAACTGAAAGAAAAAATATGACTAGTCTACTTTTGTTGAAATAAACTATTAGCAGAATGTTGCAATAGGAAATAGAAGAAAACCGTAATCACAGAATACTCTAACGCTTCCCCGGAAATGGTGCCAAAAAGGTGGTGAGCACTAGTATTGTAGTAAGAATGCTGCAACTCCTGTGCTGCCAACTTTACTTTTATCAACCCGGTAGTTCATAACAAACTTGGAAGCATCGGTGCTGTATGCACAAGTACTAGTTCTCACTACAGGTTGTCACTTGGTCAGCTGGCGCGAGATCCCTAGGAGCTCAAGCCAACTTCTATAGATTTCAGAAGAAGCTCTATGTATGATAAAAGGAGAGAAAGGTTACTCTACATATGCTATTCTAACTGTAGAAAGGAGAAAGACTGGAATGTAAATCAAAACCTAGTAAACCCTAATTAAAAAGCTAACTCTACTTTTGCCAAAAACACTATGAAAACGATGAATGAAATGTCATTACCTACTCAAGAAAGTAAACAACATGTAACCATGCAATTTCCTGAAGTAAATAAGCAAAAAAAACATATTTTTGGATTTTTATGTGTTTTCATGTGAATTTAACATGCATCTAATTTATTGTGTGTGAGTGTGGCAACGAACATGTGGCGTTGGAAGGCCGTTTTGGAGCTTGGGAGGAGATAGGATCATGTTGATGGGTCCTAGGAGGTCTTAGGTGGCCTTCTAGAGGATTTTCCCACACTTGGCCTTCAAAAGAAAGCCTACAGGAAAAACTATAGGAGGGCACAGGAAAACTACAGGAAGAAAACAGGGAAACTATAGGAGGCTTACAGGAGGAGGCCGAGAGAAATTTCCTTATTTTGAGGGTGTGAAAATGGGTGGAAAAAGTGGATGAAGGTTGGAATGAGGTGTTAGGGTGCCTAGGGTATACCATGAATCACCAGGAGAGAGAAATATGATTGGGTTTGCTCAAGGAGAGAGGAATAAGTTCTATGAAAAATGAAGGAAACTAGGGTAGAATTGAGCTGAGGTTTGGGGGACCTGTAGGGCATGGATCAAATAGAGGGTGTGATTGCTAGTAAGCTGGCCTACAGCTAGAAGAGATATGTTGCATATACATTGACAATCAACCAAGAAATTCAAGAAACAAATTAAATGAGTGCATCCTAGGAAAAAATAGAGTTTTGCATTGAAATGGCCTAAGCTATGATGTATAGAAGGAAATGCTGAGAAGTGTGATAAGAAAGGAAAGAATGCAAGAGAAATATTGTAAATCAGGAAGTGAACATGATAAATGAGATCTAAAGCAAAGCAAAACTGGATTATCAACCTACTGGAGAGCTACAAACACTAGAATTCCTAGGAATGAGGAAAATCTATGTTTTTGGGGCAGCAAGAGAGTCTTTGCCTCAAATCATGATCCCAGAGGGAGGAAGAGAGGCCAAGGAAATGCTGCTAGCCTTTTAACTCTTCTCTAATCACTGCTTAACCTGCTACAGAAAAGAAAAAATGGAAGCAAACTACTAAACCATCAAAAGCAACCTATTCTTAATCATAAGAGAAATACATCTAATAGCAAACTAATCTACCATCTGAATTAAAGCATACAAATAAAAGTAAAGAGGAGCTTGGTTGCTTGGATTGAGCCCTAACCCAAGAGCTTCAGCCCTCTGAGGTAGATCAGTGCCACCTCAAAAAGGATTCCATATTCATTATAAAAAAATAGCATGATTACATGAAACTGTCATAAAATAGTAAGCTTGAAATTTGAGCAGAGTTTACACAAGCAAAAAATCTTACCTTAGTGAGGCCCTAGGCCTCTCTACTTATACATCTGAAGCTACCGATAGCTTTTTTAAAATCAGGGAGGCTTGGCTCCCAAAACTCGAGATAACTATCAATCATCCTCCACTTGCTCGACTGCCTTCTAGTGCATGATTCATCTGCTTGTACTCCGAGCTGAATGAAGGGGAATTCGAAGTGAGGAGTAATAAATGAGGGGGATTCCCTCCTATAAGTCCTCTCCTCTATCTACTGCGAGTTATTGCTTCAATTTGACCACTGGATCCTTGACTTTGACCTCGAAATCCATCAATAATCTGCATTAAATATATGTTAGACCACATGGCATAATAACTAACTCAACTCACCCTATAAGCATAAGTATAATCAGAAAACCATACAATAAGCTAAGAGAATGGTTGATTTGACCAGGTTAGGAGGTAAAATGAGCCCATATAATTACCCATTTATGAGGCTCATCAATTCTGAACCTCTTTTAAATGGAGAATAATTTGAAAAAACCATAGAACTGCTTACCAGTGCAGATTGGGGTTCCACCACAGGAACGAATGGAGTATATTCACTATGATAAAACCATAATCACTTTTCCACAGGAGAAAAACTCTAGTTTGGTGCAGCAAAACCCTCGATTGAGATAGTTGTAAGATTTTATAGATTGGGAAATCCTAGGAATTGTATTGTGTGAAGGGAGCTAGATCCAATAAGAGGTAATTTTTTCCTTGTAGATCCTTGGTCAAAACAATTAAATAATTTATATTATTCAATGTCCTATATTAGATGACCCTACCATTGACAAAAGAGTGGTTAAAGGAAATTTTATAAGATTAGCCACCTTTAAAATATAACCCAAGGCCACCTTTTTAACAAAATACTTAAGCTTGAAGATTTATGAGGCTATGTGCTTCCTCTTTTTCTTGTTGCTTAATGGACTGATTTATATTGTGCTATTCTCTATTTAATATCTATGTTTTTCATTTTTCATCTCATTACCTTGTTTCCTTTTATTTTTTTATTTTATTTGATTTATTTTTTATTTATTTATTTATTTATTTTTTAATGTTGTGGTTCATGGACACCCTGCTCAATGGGTGGCACTACGTCCACAAAAAACTATGGGCTGATTGACCCCGAAGGTAATCTAGCCCCGCAGCCCACTAACAAGGCCTAACCCCAACGGCTTCAGGAAGAATGGACCCTGTGACCTCCTGATGGCGAGGCACTTATTTTGACCAACTGAGCTAACCCTTGGGGCATTCCCTTACTTCCTTAATATGGTTGATATATCAAATTTTATATATTTAAACCTTCAAATATTGCCAACCTCTTTTAAATAGAGAACAAATTGAAAAAAAGATAGAACTGCTTACCAGTGCAGATTGGGGTTCCACTCAGTAAGGAATGGAGTCCATGGACTGTGAAGAAAGCCATAATCACTTTTTCAATTGAAAATAACCATGATAATGTTTCCATATGGTAACCATGAACAAAAGGGACGTGATAGATTTGACTCAACACCTAGTTTTTTTTTTTCCTCGTGTATTTTCGAAAGATTTGTTTGGTCTCCCACCAAGGTGTGATCTCAAGTTCACCGTTGAACTCAATGTGAGATAATTCCTATATCCAAGGTTCCTTATAAAACAATTTCACCCACGTAATATGAATTACATATGCATCTATAATAATTGTTGAATTTTGGATTGATCTAGTTTAATGCAACATTTTGAAAAGGTTACTAATTTTGGTGATGAAAAAGGATTAGTCATTAGATATTTTCATTTACTATATATGGTTGAATAACATCACCATTTAGAACCAATATTGGTCCTCATAGATTGATTATTTCTTTGATCAAATGAAAAGGACCATAATATTCTTAAAGATTGATTTGTGATTTTAATACCACCATTTAAGAATTTAAAATGGAATCCCAAATATTACATTCAAACCATGATTAAGAAATTATGATTTTATTATGGTACCTTTTAAGATTAGCAATACCTTAGTAGTCTTCATGAATCTAATGAATGGGTTTTTTCATAAATACCTAGGAAAGTTTGTTCAAGTCCTTCTAGATGACAGTTTGATTTACTCATGTGGTCCAAAGGAGAATGAGGAGCACTAAAGGTTGATATTGTAATGACTTGGAGATAATAATAATGATTAAAATATCTCCGAGTGTTCCTTATTCTAGTCAAATATCCATCCTTTGGGCCACATTACTTTTGAATAAGGTATAGTCATGGACCTTGCCAAAATCAAGGCCATTATGGAATTCCTAATACCAAGGGATGCTCATAATATACATGATTTCAATGGATTGGTTGGGTGTTATAGGATATTCATAATATAAGTCTTAAGATAGCTAATCCAATTACTAAGGTGAAGAAGAAGGGTAAGAAATTTGTATGGATAAAGTAGTTTCAACAGGCCCTTTTGAGGCTCACAAATTTGTAAACCACTGCTCTGGCCCTAAAAGTACTAGAAATGGACCAAGATTTTTAGTATTTACATATGCTAGAAATGATATTATTATGTAATGAGTAATTTATTATCTTATGGAGTGGTTAATTAGTCAAGCGACAAGATAATTATGAAGGCATAAAGGGGAAGTCTTGATTAGTTGGATAAACACTCTTGTTCCACAACCATGCATGTGGACATCAAGGCATATATGGAGGTCCCCATATTGAATTAAGTTACCTTCACAAGAAGAGGCATTACTCATTGTTTACTACGCATCATCTCTCCATCTATGTTAATCACATGTTAATCACATGTGCATGTATATGTGTATATACTATCACTTTAGTAAGAGTTTCATGAAAATTCCCATGTTCATATGAATGGTGTGATTGTTTTTCATCAATGTTTAATTCATACACATAAATTATTTCTTGATTGTCTATCTCATTGTCATTACAAATTCAGAACTTTTTGGTGGACTCACTCTTAACACAGCATAAACATTAATCCTTCTCTATTCTACATATCAAATTTCAAAACATTGAGATTGTATAAAGAAACTAGACAAATGCATTTCTAGTCAAAAAATTATATGCTAGATATGATATTTTATTAAGTTTAAGATCGAAATTGATGATTACAATTATCTCAAAGTTTAAATTCCAAATAAAACATGCTAGAATGATTAGACATATTCTACAAGGCTTCGTACTCTAGCTATCAATGGGCCAAAACTATTTCACTACAAATAGAGAAACAACATTTGCTTAATTGGATAGAAAACCTTAGATGGGCGTTGATCCAACCGAAGAATATTTTCAAATTACTAGGAAAACACTATGCTTTCCAAGCATTTTTTATGCATCTTTGGCAATAGGTTGAACAATGAGTATACGAGTAAGTAACCAGGTGGCTTTTGGTTAGTCAAAATCCAATCAAAACTACCTCAATGCCAAGTGGATCCATGTAAAGTGTCTATGTCTAATTATTCGTCACATCTAACGGCATTCGACAATTTCGAGGGCTTTCGTAGGATCGACATATTTAGAGCATATAAGTCGATGGGCCTCGCAAGTTGTGAGAAAGAGTGATCAAATTGCAAGTATATTCTTATTTCATTCCATGTAGAATATCTACACTTTTTAAAAATAATTTCTACTTATACATCATACATTTTTAAAAGTGAATTATGCTTATTTTCATAATTTAAGGGGTTTCGCCGATCCTGAAATAGAGAATGACAAATGGAATGGGAACATACTGATGGTGATATCACTGTCTAGGCTCTAGAACATATTTTATGTTCCCTTAGGGCTGAATGAGCATCTTCTCTATTCCCTTAGGGCCGAATGAGGTGCAGAGGATTCTCGCAAGAACAATGGCAGCCACAATGTTGGCCTTATGAGCATCTAAGACTCTCATTGGGGTTTTCTTCTCTTGTTCTAATAAAGGACCTCCCGAACTAATCAAATTCCAATTCCATCACTGCAAACAATAACAAAATGGGTTTTTTTGTCTCTTATTCAAATAAATGGCCTCCTGAACTCATCAAATTCCAACGCCATCACTACGAATAGTAACAAAATGCAACACAGATATTAAATCATAAACATACAAGCCTGGATGAAAAAAAACAAATTATTTTGAACAGAGGCCTAAGGTGAGTGTACTCCTCTCTTTGTGGAAAACTTAAAATATGGTAGAAATGCAGTGAAGATAAAATTGGATTGTACCTTGGCACTGTCAATGGATTAAAAATCTGATGGTGGTGTTCGATATCAATTCTCCTACTGATAAAACCTAATTCCCACTTGCCTTAAATATTGGCTCTCTCTTCAATCTTGTTTTCACTCTCGTCCTGTGAAAAGAGAACAAATACTACTTGTTATAAAACAAAGATCTTGGTTGGGATGGCTTTTGCAAAGAAATATTAATGCTGAAATTTTTCAAAAATGCTAAAATTTTACTTCATGAAAGACAATAAATAAAATATTTTTATTTTCATTCACATAGTTAGTTTTAAATTTTATTTGAGAAATTAAAACCCTATTAGATGTTTTTGGTTTTGTTTGAAAGTATTTCGAATAATCTAATTTTAAGACTACCATTTTATGCAATGATTTTGCTGATAAAATTTATAGAGGTAGACATTTGTACTTTTGGAATTTGAATGTGAGACTAAGAAACATGTGCTTTTAACTTGGTTGCATTGAAAAATTTAAGTATAAGAAGGAAACTTGAACTCTTGAATTGGTTTTATTGAAAACAATTACATTTTCTTACATATTATGTCGGTGAAAACAAAAGAGAGTATATAGTAATTGGGTTTATAGTTAAAAAAAAGTGTTAGTTTCTTAAAAATAATTTGACAAATTTGGAAAGAGTAGGGTCTGTACCCTCTTTTAAGTTAAATATATTCAAATTGTTGTGTGAATGGGGTTGTAAGACCCTATGTTTTCATCTTGAGAAAATGGATTCCTCTCCAAGTCACTTGCATAGTTTAGGTTGTCATAAGAAAAGTAGGTGTTTTTCCTTAAGGTGTGAACATTTCATTTTAAGCAGTGTGATAATGTGGTTTCAGCGAGGCATTAAAAGATGGAACGATAATGTATAGTTGGGATGTTAGTATTATTTTTTTCTTGAGGCATGAGTGCACATCTAAGATCAAGACTCTAATAAAGGTTGAAGAGGTGGAATAGTTAGATATTTTGGGGGGTTGTAGCCTCACTTAGAGGTGTATAAAAGAAAGTTAAGCACCATGAGAATTTGTGAAGAAAACATAAGACATATGACAATTTTCATGAAGGAAACTTGGAAATGGTACTAAGTGAGCATTCCTTGATTGAAGTTGATACCCTCTCCTTGGAACTACCCATTTTCAAGACAAAGAAGAAACGTGAAATATATGTGCAACTCGCTAAAGAAGTTGGCAAGGTTGTTGCAACATATATAGGTGGTTTTGTCATGTTGTAAAAGGAGTTGTTGGAACTCAGAAGGTAACCACTAGATTAGATTTCTCATGGAGTTTCAAGGAGCTGCATGGATCTAATAAGGAGTGAATTACACAAATCTAACAAATCTAACAAATAGGCCATATTGGGTTAGGATATTACTGTTTTGGGACATCCAAATTTGAAGGTACATTTTATGGAGGTGTGGTCTAGGAACTTGAGTGCAAACAACACTCTACAAGTATCTTGGAATTTTGGTGTGCGTTAGTGGTGTTATTGCATTGTGTTTTATGATAACTAGCTAGAATCTTTTCCATGAAGGCAGAAATCCCACAAGTTTGAGATGGCTTAATCATTTCGCATTATAAGGTGTGTTATGCCCTAGTTTTGAGGAGACAGTTAGGACCATCTTAGAGTGTGATGGGTTGTACCATGGACTTAGGTCCACTTTCATGGGCTTAGGTGTAAAGGTACCCCATGAGTTGAGGAAAATGATTGCAATGCTTACCTATATAAAGTGTTTATGATATAAGATTACTGATTTTATGTTGGAGAATGGAAGAGGAAGATAAGAAAGGAGAGGCATTGAGCTTTGTTGTAAATCAATAAAAATGAAAATTGTCTTCTATTAGCCGGATTTTTCAAGGTGCCTCTTCAATAGGACTAAATTTTAGTTGGTGCTAGGGAGTTAGCCTCAAAATCATTGACTGGGTACTCTAGAAACGAAGACCTAACGTATCCATGCTATTCTATTAAATATATTCATCTTGGGCAAAGGTTGCAAAGACTAAGGTGAAAATATCCCCTTTCTAATGTGGGTTTTAACCTTACATTTGAAAATGCTAAAAAAAAGGTCATGATATTGAAAGGAGGTCCTTTATTTTATCAAAACTCAATGTCAATGCTTGACCAATGGTGTGATTCTTTCTATTTGGGTTTTGCCTTTAACATTGAGATCGGTATTCGAGTCTAGTTATGAGTTCGACATTTCATTTACATGTTGAGAAGGTATTAAGGGCTATAGGGGATGACATGGTTACTTTCCAATACCCCTCCCTTGAAACCCTATAAAGAGATGGTATTCCCCATTTTTTTGTCATAATATTTCAACCATAATCTCCTCCTATGAGGATTCCCTTGATGGGGTGCTATGTAAATGAAGTGGAAAAACAAAAAACAATGCATGTTGAGTCAAAGGAGGGGTATAGATTGTAGGTGTCCTAGAGGTCTTGACAAAGGTAAAGGGGAATGGAGTTTACCTCCTTTTACAATGCTTTTTGTTTCCCCATTCAAGGAGCTAAAGGGAGTTTAATTTAAGGGTCATAGGTGAAAGCTCATGAAGATCTTAAAAATGAGAAGGCAGGTGTGATTCAGCATAGGATTTATTTTTCAAGAGTTGAATTTTTGGGTGATATTTCCTAGTAAATGGAAAAAATTGAAGCCATACCACATATATATTAATTATACTATGAGAAAATGTTTCCTAATATTCACAATTCTCTCAAATGTTTGTGTATGAGATTCATGGTAGTTATGTTCATGTTTCAATAACTCGTGTTAAGATATCATCTTTGATTCAAGGCACACATACTTCTTCAACTAGTGGTGGAGATTCCAGCCAATGAGTAGGCATGGTTGTTCATTTACAAGGTTGGCATAAATCAAGTATTCTCCCTCTCTACCTAACTCTAGGATGAGGAGTGTGCATAATGGAGATTATTATAAACAATTGAAAATATTGGATTATCTTGAGGTTCAACGGCTTGAAGTGGTTGCCTCAACCTACAAATATTTAAAGGACCTATGTGTTTTTCAATTAGACCCTTGTGGTTAAGGAGCTGCAAAAGAGGAAGGCCTTATGGCTATTTTTAAGGGGTTGGCCTAGGCTCACCTATGTACTAACGCTTTTTGTCAAATGACAAATGAAACTTTGGTTATTGTTGCAAGAAACTAAATTCCTCTCTTCTCACTAGTTTATGATTGTGCATTATTGATCCCAGAAAATTAGATCATGAGATAAGAAACCTCTACTTGAAGGGTTTGGAGCAATTGTTCAATATTGTAAAATTTTACAATGTTTATCTTTGACTAAATTTCTCATGAACAAGGCCTTTCAAGGTATTCTAAATAAATATATGGAACAGTCATTGCCAATATTATGTGTTCCCTCTTTATTGACATCCATGGAGGAATGTTATTGTTGATAACAAAAATAGACCACACTGAGTAATGTAGGAATTTACAGGGTAAGTTCCTCAGACAGAACACCAGAAGGACACCTCTCACAAACAGATCACAGATCAATACACCAGTATTTTGACGTGGTTAAAACCCTCAGAGAGGGAAACAGTCCACGGCCCGCGCCAACATGGCTACTACAGGCAATTTATTAATAAAAGAATGAAAATTTACATAAGCTTCTCTCATGCACGGTTAACCTACAAATGACCCTCCATGCGCTTTAAATAGAATTCATGGACCAATCGGGTGTCAAGCCACGGATCAAGTGTCGGTAATACCGAGGAGACAATGAACCGTCGGATCACTACATATCGTGACCGTCGGATTGTAAGTTACAAAATGTACAACGGTAAAGAAACACACTTTACCTAACTCTATACCAAACTCTATACTAGACCAAGTTGAACTTAACTATTTCCTATGTGTCGGAATATCCTAACATCCGCCCTTAAGAACAACTTGGGATAGGATTGAAGGATTTACAAATATGACACAATAGGAGAAGGAAGGAGGCACTAGAGCCTATCCCCCCTTAGTGACAACTTCCTGAACTCCAAGCATATATCGAAGTTTAGTGAACTTCGCCCTGTGAGAGCCTTTGTGAAGATCTCTGCAACCTGATCATCTGTTGAACAATATTGCACTTCAAGAACATGGTCATGAATGAGCTTTCTGATGAAGTGCATGTGAAGTTCAATGTGTTTCCTGCGCTTGATGCTGAACCTGGATCTTTGCAAAGCTGAATGGCATTTGATTATCACAGACAAAGTGTAGTCCGGATGCTGTGCATCAGAAGCCCAATTCTGATGGAATCTGAACGAAGCCACAAGGCTTCCTTTTTAACTTAGCTTTCAGCGGCACCACGATACTCTGCTTTTGCTGACGAAAGAGAAATGGCAGCCTGTTTCTTACAAGCCCATGTAATAGGTCCTGAACCAAGAGTGAAGACATAACCGGCAGTATACTTCCGATCATCAGGGTCACCAGCCCAATCAGAATCAGTGAAACCAACTAATAGAGGAGTTGCTTTGGCACTGTAATGAATCCCAAACTGTATTGTACCTCGAACATAACGAAGTATTCTTTTAGCTGCTTTCCAATGACTTTCACGGGGGTTTTGTAAAAAACGAGCAACAAGGCCAACAACAAAGGAAAGGTCAGGACGAGTATGGGTTAAATACAAGAGTTTTCCTACAAGTTGACGGTATAAGGTAGCATCAACTTCAGGAGAAGTACAAGAGACTGAAATTTTGACTCTAGACTAAAAGGGAGAAGGAGCTGGCTTAAAATCTTCCATGTGAAAATGACGAAGAATATCACAAGCATACTTGGACTGGGAAAGGGAAATACCCTCCTTGGATTGCAAGACTTGAAGACCGAGAAAATAGTGTAAGTGTCCTAAGTCTGTCATTTCAAATTTCTTTTTAAGGCTGGACTTCACATGGTTTATAAGGTTGGGATCACTACCAGTAAGAAAAAGATCATCAACATAAAGAACAAGGATGATAAGAGAGTTTCCCACTTTCTTGGTGTAGACAGTATTGTCAGAATAACACCTAGAAAAGCCAGATTCTAAAAGAAAGCTATCCATTTTGGCATACCAAGCCCGAGGAGCTTGCTTGAAACCATAAAGAGATTTCTTAAGTCGACATACAAGGCTGGAGTCTGTTTGGATGAAGCCAATGGGTTGTTCCATATAGATTTCTTCATGCAAGTCCGCATGCAAGAAGGCAGATTTAACATCCATCTGATGGACTTCCCATTTTAAAGAGGCAGCAAGGGAAAGAACAAGGCGGATAGAGTTCATTTTGGCAACAGGGGAGAGGGTTTCAGTGTAGTCAATGCCTTCAACCTGTGAAAAGCCCTTAGCAACAAGACGAGCTTTATGTTTATCAACTTTCCCATCTGGTCCATACTTGGTTCTGTAAACCCATTTACATCTAACAAGTTTGCGTCCCTTTGGTAGTGGAACAAGATCCCATGTATCATTTGCCAACAATGAATGATATTCTTCATTCATAGCTGCTTCCCAATGTGGATGGCCTGAAGCTTCTGCAAAAGTGTCAGGATCATGATTTACTGGAGCTTGAGCCAGTAAAGAAGAGGCTCTTTCAAACTGAGAACGTGTACGTCGCTGATCTGTAGGATCACCGGTAAGATCACCTGCTGCATCCCGAGTAGCACGGACCCATCTTGGAAGTTGAGGATCCTGAGAAGGTGGGGGAGGATTGTCATCCTCACTTTCATCATCTGAAGAAGAAATGTCTTCAAAAGTAGAAGAGATAGGAAGAGGTGCCACATCCGCCGGACTAGGCTCGCAGGCCGATTTATTTTCATCAAATTTTACATCTCTTCTAATGATAACATTTTTGGACTTAAATGGAATAAGTCTATAACCTTTTACATCTTCAGAATATCCAACAAAAGTACATTTCTCACTCTTAGGTTCTAAAGCTTTATGCTTTTCATCTGGAATATGGGCCCATGCTTCACTTCCAAAATACGAAAGTGACTTACATCTGGTTTAATGGAACTCCAAGCTTCTTCTGGAGTGATATTCTTTAGAACCTTAGTAGGAGTGCGATTTATTATATAATTTGCACAATTAATTGCTTCGGCCCAAAAACTAAGACTGAGTCCTTTAGATTGCAGCATACAATTAGCCATTTCCTTTAAGGTGCGATTTTTCCTTTCAGCTACACCATTTTGTTGTGGAGTGTATGGAACAGTATGTTGCATTTGAATTCCAGTTTCGGTGCAAAAGTTGATGAATGTGTTTTTAACATATTCTCCACCATTATCAGTTCTTAGCTTAAGAATTTGATGTCCAGATTGTTTTTCAACAAAGGCTTTGAAGGCCAAAAATGTGTTAAATACTTCGCTCTTGAGTTTTAAGAAGTATACCAAAGTGCATCTGGAGAAATCATCAATGAAAGTTAAGAAATACTTGCAGCCAGAGAATGAAGCAACAGGAAGTGGACCACATAAATCACTGTGCACAAGCTGTAAAGGGGCTGAGGCGTGCCAAGAGGCACGTTTTTCAAAACTGTCCCGATGATGTTTTCCGAGTACACATCCGGAACAAACACCATCTCTGCAAGATACCATAGGAAGACCTGTCACCATATTTTCTTTACATAGATGCTGAAGGGAGCGATAGTTTAAGTGACCAAATCGCTCATGCAAAAGTTTGCTCACTTCATCATTATGAACAACAAATACTGAGAGAAGATTGGATGACCCAAAGTTGTGAAACTTATACAACCTTGTGGAATCATCAGCAATACCAGTAGCTAGAATCTGTTTAGGATCTCTTAGATCCTTGATTACAACATCATGAGGTGAAAATTCAACAATTTTACCTTCACCTGAATGAGTTATCTGATATACAGATAGAAGGTTGCAGGATAAGGTTGGAACACATAATACATCATTAAACTGACCATTGTCTAGATGAACATTTCCAGTCCCTACAACATTAAGAGATCTATCATCACCAACATATATATTTTTGGTGTTACAATCATGTAAAGAAGAAAACATGGCTTTGTTTTTGGCCATGTGATAAGAGGCTCCAGAATCAATGAGCAACTCATGAGAATGAGAAGAAGAAGATACATTTAATGCATAACCAGACTGAGATGATAGACAACGACATGCAGAAAGTGCCATTCCCGAAGATGAAGTTGAAGTTGAAGTAGAAGAATGCTCCACATGGATGTTATGTTTCTTCATTGCGGCTTCCAAGGCTTCCATCTTCTTAAAGCATTTAGATTCTAAGTGGCCATCTCGATTACAAAAGTTACAATGTCTATCAGTCTTCTTCCATTTGGTTTTATTGGTCTTATCATTTTGCTGAAATGATCTTTCATTTTGAGGCTGAGTTTGCTTAGGACCCTTGTTTGGTTTAGGACCATTCTTTTTGGGATATGATTTCTTAGGATTCTTTAAATTTGGTTGCTGCTGGGCGGCTAACGCTTTCTTGGAAGAGTTTCCAAGATGTAAGAGTTTTTCTTGTTCTCTTATTAAAGAATCACAAAAAGAGTCAAAGGAAGGGGCCT